>JAPMAF010001678.1:0-10638 GCA_026537445.1 Silvatares holzenthali
CTGGTCGATTACAGCATCCTTCATAAAATTTTGCTTTATTCACTCTAAAATATTCATTGTTTAATGTCAGCATTAAGTATTACAGTGTTATTTGAAAAGAAATTAATTTCCAATCTACAATGTGTAGGTGCATAAGCATATGCATATGCGTATGCGTATGCATATTTGAAGATGTAAGTAGTAACAGAATGCTGTTCTTCTCAGTGTGAATACAGACAATCATGCCCCGTGTTCCACATCCCGAGGTGATATATAATGTACAAACCGTATTGACTCTGTGTTATTCTTTAACCTGACTCATTATTTATATAGGGTTTTGGCAAGATACATTCCAGGTACGAGAGATTTTTTACGCCTTCTAGCCAAGGCTATAATATACACACAAATTGTTGTGATACTGTACATTCATTCTGTCACTAACAACTTGTTTATTTATTATTTGAAATGGATAGTTTTAATAATTTGATTAGAGCAATATTGTGTTATACCGTATATATTATTTTATTATATGCTATTCGTACTATTATGGATATTCTATACATACATGTAATATTGAAATGAAGCATATATACTCGTACATACTATTTTAGTCTAGTCAGGTTTACACCGATATTCTTCTTTCTTTGGTCGTTCCTGTCTGTAGGCTTATCAACCGTCCTTCCCTCACCATTATCATGCATTCTTTACCTCTTCATCTGAGCGGTGTTATGTAGAAGATGACCATGATCACTATGATACGCAACAAAATGAGGTAACATTTGTTAACATCATTTGTCTAGTGAGGATTGCGTTTTGTTGTACATAAGATTAAGTAATATCGGCTCATTTTTGTGCGCCCATCTTTAGGTTATCATTGCGTACACTGGATTTACTTTTCTGAAGACTGTCCATTTACATTTTGTCATTGTTCTCTTCCATATTTCTCATCTCCCTCATTTCATATCGTAGATTTGTCTTAATTCCTCAAAGAATTGGAACTATTAAATAGGAACTAAACGGTTCGAGATATTCAAATTGTTTTTGGGTCAATGACTACTTGATGCCGCTCAGCTGATATTATTTTGAGTGGATTTCTACCCAATATGCAAGTGAATATGCACATTGCCTATACCTTTTTAAATTCTTTTTGTTTCCTCCATACTAATGATGTACTAAGATTAGTAATCGACACCGGAGTGTGTGGACCTCTTTGAGTCTCCATTGAATTTTTATTTTAGAATTAAGATTTTTCAGTGGTTTTTGAACATTAAACGCTAGTTAGTCCGATAGTATGATGCTGTAAGTAAATATGAGTGAGTTTATTATATTATTGGTGATATATTTAAAGGTCTACATTTTTTGTCGAGTATTAAATATTAACTGAGGAGTTAGAATTAGATAATAGGAACTACTAGGAAATACTAGTCCGTAGGAATGACATTCCTCGAGCGAGCGCTATTCTCATGTCTATCCGAAGGTAACATGGTGTAATGTGCCGTATTGTACAGTACTGTGTGATGAAGAGGTGTAATAAAGCATCTCGCTCCACTCGTGGAGTAAGAGAGTTGGCCCGTACTAATGGGTTGAGCTGAGCCGACTAGTGAGCAGTGAGTGGTGCACATTGTTGATGTTGTGTATCCGGTACACTAATGGTATGAGCGTGAGTCGGGAAGAGAGTACCCCGAACCGAGCCCGCACTGCTGACGTTAGAGTTAGAGTTAGCGTTAGCGTCAGCGTCTCTAGCCACATACTACTTCTGTACTATTTGTCTACTACTATGTTAGCGTAAGTGTTGCCAATGTCGATGCCGATGCCAATGCTGCCTATTATATTTTTTGTTTCTGTTTGTTCTGTTTTTTTGATACGGTTGGTTGATAAAGTGGTGTGATATGGGCCGGCCTGACAGTAAGTCACACTGTGATCTGATCTGTGTCTGTGATCGTGATCGCCCACGGTACTTCATAAAGGTAGAGCATATTCTAAACTACCAAACTTACTTACCTGCATATTATCTTATTATTTATTTCATTCTTATAGGCAATAATCGCCGTGCCATTTTGTTTTTCCTGTATATTCTTTCTGTCTCGCTCTGATATGAAATTATATAATTTTTGGTACTATCATGATATGATATATATATATGTATATATATTATATTATACAGTTCTGATTTCTTATTATTTTTTTTCTGTTGACATTGTTAAGTGATAAATGTTGAGAAGTTACGTGGCGTATTATATTTTTGTTTTCTTCCGATACTATTCTTCGTCCAATAGAATGTTTTTGACTTTGGTCCGCTGTTTATTTTTCTCTAAGTAAACATTCATCACACTTGTCATTGTCGTATTTGAAGTTTTATCACATAATATTCATACAACAATATTACAATGTAAACAGGTATTTGCCATGTGTTTTGGGGTGATGACTTAATGAGTGCCCTAGCGTCGCTCGGCCTTTGCGAACTAGACTTCGGGGCGGATGAGGGGTAACGTAAGGGAAGCGAAGGAAAGGGAAGTGTGAAGTGAAACAAACGGGGGTGATGTCCGCGGCTCCAGTTCGCAAGGGGCCGGGTCGCGTGGCAGGCACGCTTGGATTATTAGCACAGCTGTGGCCCAGTTATATTATTGTATTTGAATGTTTGGCATGGTTGTGAAATGCTTCAACAAATCACATCTTGGATATTAGATGCCTAGATAGTTATTATTTCAGAACACTTTTTAATATGTGGTAGGTTTTCTTTGATTAATGATTAAGTTTGGTTGAATTGAAATTAGATTTTGATGTACGTTTTGTTCAGTGTCGTCGCTTTCCTTTATGGCTCATCCGGTGGCCCCAGATGGGGGGGGGGGCTGCGGGGGAAGGTAAGTGGGGTGAGACATAAAGGAGTGCGCAGGGCGCTGCCAAAATGTTGTTTACACATAAGTTTGCGCTAACCTCTCGCAGTCCATCCGGTCCTCCCGGTCTTTTGTTACCTTCCGTCGCGTCGCATCGCATCTCATCTTATCGGCAGATCACATCACGTCACATCATCCTTAATCTCTCACACGACCGGTCATCTAAACTCATTCCTCGGCTGAATCATGACGCCACGGATGTCTGTATATATGTTATAGTATAAATCACAATTATCATGGTCATTGGGCGCATGCGCGTGCGCGTGCCCTTCCGACAGCGGGGCGATGGATAGTGGAGCGATATAGAGATGATTTGTTTATATTTCAAAATAAAACACCGAAACTGCGAGAGAATTGGCGACGCTTATGTTAAGTTAGTGGGTAAGTAATATATTTATTTCAGTGTTAAAATTCAGCTCATCATCGGATCGTTTCTCAATCACTACCACTACCTCATAATGTTGCAACTAACATGAAATGTTATACATAATACGGCGGTATTATTAACCGAGCGCTATTCACACACCAGCTATATCTAGTGTGGTAGAGTGTGTATCTGTGGGCTGTGAGCAGCGAGCGGGCGCAGAGTCACCACCGGCCTTGCGCGGGGGCCGCGGAGAAAGGAAACCCCTCGAGAGAGAGAGAGGGAGAGGGAAAGAGAGAGAGAATAAGAGCTCAGCCCGGCCGTCGTGATAGATAGAGATGATGATATATAATAGGTGAGATAATAAATATTAAGACAGGTGATTGTCTTGACGCAATCACAGCAGTTCATCTGCTGCTGTTGGACTATTACTGTGGTCCCCTGTTGCTACATATTATATTACTAAACTATATTACACATAATATGTAAATTGAGTTGTTTACCTAAATGTACGCTTCATGGTCTGAACCCGCGTAATGTGTAATTGCAACCTTCATTTGGATCATACATTTCTCTGTATGTACTACTTTTACATTGTGATTATTTCTTTTATTTTTACTGTCAATTGGAAGTATATTTCATGTGTGGGGGTTGACACTAACTTTACCATTCAGTATCGTACCGTACCGTATTCACGGTTTATTGTTAGCCTCGAGCGCTTTCACAAACACACCGTGCTCCATACTAATTCATATTGTTTATCGATTAATATTATTAATGCTACTGTTGGCTATTCTTTCACACATGGGAAAGTATCAGATACTGGAGATTTACTCCTCATCCGTACGTTCGCCACAACACCATTACTAGGATTAACTAGGGCTTTTCTGGCCGATGTGGAGTGGCGAATGTCGATGCGGAATTAATCTTCAATATTGATTCGGTGATGAGAAGCGAGCGTTAAAGTTGTTTGGCAACTATTTCGGTAGTTGTGAGATTACTTTTGCACTGACCGTGAACACCCGAATGGTGGGAGAGCACGTGAAGTTGTGGCGGAGATTAGGTCACGGATATGGGAGGGATGTGCGAGCGGCATTATAATGTGTGTTCCCTGTGGTGTAGGAATGATTCAACTGGGAGGAATGGGCGGAATGAGCGGGATGAGCGGAATGAGCGGAATGGGAGGCATGATGGGCCCGATGCAGGGGATGCCCATGTTCCCGGGCATGATGATGCCGCCCCGCTTCCGGTGATTACCACGCTCCCTCTCCATCGTCCGGACGCTGCACGTGCACCCTCGACTTCCGTCCGCGCCCTCGCCTCTGCCTCTGCCGCTGCCGCTGGCCGTATAGAGTGTTCTCTCGTTAAACAAATGGTTTCATATTCCAATGATCCCTTTTGTCTTTCCTCTCTCGTAGTAAAGTCCTGTAATGGCAGTTTTCGAGGCCACGTTTGATGAAACAAATTGCTATGTCTAATATCTCTTTTAAAAGAGCTCATATACATGACAACTGGTAGGTCTTAAGACCCTTCAATTTTAAATCGTTACTCCCAATTTTATCAACGCAATAAATAACATATATTTTTGTATATTTTTTTTTGTTTTTTATGTTCATATCGTAATCGATTGTTGTAATGTCTTTTTGCCTACCAATCAAATTTCTAATAATATATCTCTAATACAATGATTGATTAAATTAAACGCTACGAAATTCTAGGTAGCTAAAAGTAAGGTATTGAATTCTAATCGCTTTCTGCAAGGGTGTTTATTGCTAATAAATTTCAATCTGTAGATAATCAAATACGTACGTATTTATTTCATCATAATACATAAACCATTCGAAATGTAACGTTATTTGACAAATCCGTTAGGTTTGGTAACTTCTATAAACATTTTTTTTTTATTTTTTCGTTTTATCCTTTCATTAATATCAGATTCTAATGGTTGTGAATGGTTAATCATTTGTTAGAGATAGACACAGCAATTTTGTTTCACATAATTATGTGTACAGTTTGATAATCATTGATCAGAGACTCGTGTGTAGGTCCCCGTTAATCTTTTTGCAAAGTTCGAACATAATAATTTATATTAACGAATTTTCGCCGCATGTCTATATAGCCACGTACGCGCTAAACAATGTGTCATGCAAGAGTATAATTCACTGCCTCTTTTCATGCTGAACATCCTGGCTCCTGACTCCTGACTCCTGTCTCCTGTCTCCTGTCTGCTGTCTGATGCTCGCTGATTGTGTTGTATTCCCTGCCGCTTTTATCGGAATAACGCTGTTTAATAGTTAGGTTCTGTAAGTACAACCATTACTGTGACCGTAGCAGTGCAGTGATGTTTTATTTAAATAACCTGCCCTCGCTGTATAATGTGTTGGTTATCGCGTGGGGTCATATTGTGTTATTATTTTTGTTCATAATTCAGTTGTCTCGGTGCCAAAAAGTAGTGAATTTTATTTTTATAATTTTTTGGGTGAATATCTCGTATTCTCCACCATTTAATGGTTTCATAGCCCTCGATATACCTATAAAATATTACAAATTAATATTTTATTACTGGAGTTAATTCAGGAATCTCTGTTGTCGATCAATCTGCTGTCAATATTCAACCGTTTACATTTTACAGTTCTACATATATGTTTCAGATTTATTTGAAAAGTATTATATTATTATTGGCATGAAAAACTTACATAGCACCGTTTTCATGAGAAAATTACCTCAAGGGCATTGTAATTCTTTGTTAGTGACATTTGTTGTAGACAAATTGTTTTAAATAAATTTTCTTACACCTCATTCAAGAAAATGATGTAGGAATCGATCAATTACAATTAAATGAAGAGCAATATTCATCAATCATTAGTTCTATAATTATTTTGAGATACCTGTTTGTTGAATTATATGATGTTCTATCTCATATTAAAATTGATTCCTTCACAATTGTAATATATTGATATTTATTTTAAGTATGCATAATTACTTCCAAATTAAATTAAATAGCTCCCAATATTGTGGAGAAGCATTGAGTTGCTTCTTAGCATCATCAAATAGAAGTGCCACACTGGAGCTCTAAAATCCAGAGGGTCACATAATTTTATTGAAATAATCTTTTGGTCCATTACAATTATTGTTTGGATAGTATCTTGTCATGTGGTGAATATAAGTTGTTTAACATTTTGTAGCAATGGTCAATAAAATAGTTTTCTTGATTAGTTTGACCTCACACTTTAAATCCTTCAGTAGTGTTATTAGATCCACATTACGTCCACTCAGATTCCTGGATTATCTTGTAATAATATATTATTTTAAATCCCTGCCTAATTTCTTACAACTTACATAGGTTAATTAATTATAGCATGACTTTGGTATTACTTGTTATTTTACAGAATTACGCATTGACACTCGAAAGGAATAACATTGTAACTTTAATTGGCATGGTAACCAACTATATACTGGGCAATTCAGAAGAAAAAAAAATTCAACCGTATTTCTTACAACCATATTTTTATGTTCATTAGATCCGTTTATATGTATCAAAAATTATCTATGTAATCAATAATTTACGACGTTTCATGTATAAAATCATCATGGTTAAAGATACAATATGATGAAAATGTGCTAATGAGAATTTTTGGGTCATAAAATCATTGAAAAAAATGACAATGTTTTTCATCTTGCACTTTACCTTATTTTATTTGTACATCACATTGTTTTTTAGTTACAATGTTACTCATCTCGACAATCCAGATTTGTTTAGAATGTTCAATAAAAAAATATTGTTAGTTTTGTCTTTATGTACAAGTGCAATTGTAAAGGGGCTACAATGATATTCTCATCAAAACTATCATAGATAATTCGTTATGAACATATTATAACTTAAAGATACAATGTTTTCATTTTACATCTTTAAAAACTGTACATTGTAACTACGCTGAAATCACACTTCTGCTGATTTTATCTAAATAACACCTAAAATCATTTGAAAGAGCTGTGAAAGTTATTATATTAACTAGTGACAGCTGCGCAAATACAACATTTAAATATTCTCAACAGCAACCAAAAAAAACACAAAGTTAGCAAAAATCTTAAAATGGCTCTTCTGAGAACCATGCTTAAGTGAATTTTGTTTTTCATTTCGGGTGTCGACTTCATTTGATCCAGGTAGCTGTGAAGCCCAGTTTAATTATGAATAAGGAAATTTGCTGAATTATAAACTGCAAACATGTTTGACATGAGCATTTTAAAGGGATCAATGTTTAATTATTATTACAGTTTTAGATATTTCTTTGATTGGGTTATTTCGATTCAAATTGTTCAAATGATAGCGCTTTAATTTTTCAACTTTTCCCTGATGAAATCGTTACATTTAAAAGGGTAATCTCGTTTTTTTATTCAGTGAATCATAGAAATTGGTTTCTTTAAATTTTCACAAAATCGTCTTTAAATTTTCACCATCATAGGAATCGAAGCTCTTTGGGTACTCTGGAATTCATCTGGAAGAAACCAGAATAGTTGTACTATGATGTTAAATTTATTTTTAATCAGGTATCAAATAGAATTGAGTGTCTTTTAGATAATTACGTGTTTTGGTTTTTGTGAGATGCAGAAATAAGGAAAATTTATTCGGTCGCTTTCTAATTTTATGTTACTCTGTATTATTTTTGCTTATTGCAAATGTTTTCTTTCTATCAGTTTTGTTGTGAAATTAATCCTATTGGATAAAAACAGGTCATTTTTGTTACATATTTTCCTAAATAAGATAACAAATAATATCCTCATTTTTATCATTTATTCTATTCTGTTGTTTTTTGAGAATCAATCATTCTAAAAATGTTAATGGCGTCATTAGTGAGATATTGGATAAACATGGTGGATACCCAAATGGGAGTTGCAATATTTTCTTATTATACGTGTACACATCATAAATACAATATTCTTTCCAACACAGTTTCTATTCATCATTTAATAATTATTAATATTCCATTCAAATACAGTGAAACTTGATCAAGGGATTTTGTTCAACATGTCAGTGGTTTTAACATTTATATTGAAACCAATGATTAATGATACGCTCGAGTTATGGGTAAAACAGAGGAGATTTTGCAGCTTGATTGAAAGTCTTATTGTATTCAAAGGATGATGATGGTATATTTGTATGAGCACAGAGAGCTCTCAGGGATACCTTGGATGGTCTACTAATCATACTCACTCTGTATTTCATTTAATTTTCACAATAAGTTCATAATATTTAATCATTTGTGTGTGTTTTTTTTTTACATCTTTACAAATGAAACAGTATAACTATCCCGTAAGTAAAATTTTTCTTTCATGTCAGATAAATATCTCTAGTTGTCACTGCACATCAATTATTTTATTTCTGCGCAATTTAAATGCGTTAAAATTCTAACAATTTCTTGGCAAGATTTCTCTGTATTCTGTTCTATAGCATATCATAAAGAAGATAAGTAACATAGATCCCGATTTGTCTGATGTTGAAGTTTGCTTTCGTTGAACTCCTGGGATTGCATACATACACACAATGGTATAAATAATTGTAATTATTTCTATTTGACTGATGTTTGTTGATTATGAATATTATATTCAATGAATAAATTACATAAATTAGATTTTACGTAAAAGCGTTTTCAATAGTTCTTTTGAATGTTTGTCGCACAACATGTCGGTTGGAATGGTGTCCGCATTGCTGCTCCCGGTGCGGGTGCAAGTGTATGCGTCGCATAACATAATAATGGCAAAGTCCGATAGTAAATAGCATTCATGAAGCTATATACGAACCTTTTGTTATGACGGTTTAATGTATAATATTTTAGATTATCTTTTATTTGTATTTCACCATATATTTGTTTAAAAATAAACTTTCTTATATTCGTTTCTATTTTTAGTTAATCAATTATTAGTTTATCTACATCTAGTTCGAGCTATCTTTACAAGCGCGCTCGGACATCATGGTGGTAAACGTTGTTACTTCGCTGTAGAATTTTTGTTTCAAAGATAATCTGTGATTAAATAATTATTATCAGAATGTTTGTCAATGTGCGTAAGTCCTCGTAATGTTCTTTCTTATATCGAAGGGGAATTCCGCTATTCTTAGCCCTTCAGGCTTCGAGCTCCGCCTGACAGAGCAGCTCGAGGGCCGCACTCTGAAGAACCTCGCACCCTTGCATTATCGCTCACTCGATGCTGATCTCACACTCCAGCCAGGCGGGACTCGCTCCTCCGGCTTTTGACGACGGTCGATGGTCGATGATCGATGATTGAATGGCTGTCGTTGATACCGACACTACCCTAGTAAGTTATGTACGATACAATAATACACCTGTATTTATTAAGAATTTTATGATTGATATTAAACATAATATAATAATAGTTATTTCACGAATAAAAGATTTCTTTCGACTCGACGATTAAAATACCGAAATATTTTTTCTAAAGAATCATAGATTAAGTATTCAAAGTATATAAGTCTTACCTAACATACTATTATAAAGATATATAATAACAATGGCAGTAGTGTAACCGCAACTAATCGTTTTGTATCTTATAAAGTTAATAATCAATAATGCGAGTTGCCTGTCATTGAGCCAGAGAGGGCGGACGTCTCTCAACCTATATTATACTATATTGTATTGTAGTGTATTGTATTTAGACCCTTTTCTAAATGTGCTATGTGTGAGCCTGAAGCGTGAAGCGTTACGTTCCATGTAGCATTGTTTAGTGACCACCGTCACGGGAGTTAAACTTGTGCCTAAAGTGTGCAATACTGGATGGAAATGAGAACGGGAACTAATAGACAGAACCGGAACAAGCAATTGCGTTTCCAACTGACGTTCTGCATATTGTTATATTACAAGTTATTCCATACAACGAACCACTCCAGTGAACAGAGAATGGTCCGGTTCGGTCCACCGCCGTACTGACACCGAGCACTAGCGCCGTAGTGAGAGAGAGGTGAGAAGTGGGAAGTAGGAAGTATCTAGCAGTAGAAACTAGAGGACTCGGACCGGCTTGTATTCGTATCGTAAAAGCATACGTTATCTCAATCTGTTTTAATGATTCAGTACCACGTAATTTGGATATTAAGAATGTGGCATGCTTAAATATTTGTACTGACATTAGAAATTATAAGATAAATATTAATAATTGAAGTTCTGAAACAATATTTAACATTTTGTATATATACATATATAATGTAATATAATACATACGATATAGACTCACACTGTGAAGACTTTCACTTGATAAATTAAAGGGGTATCCACTATAGGGATAGGCTTGTGCTTATTATGTTTGCACTGCGGTGTGTATTATAACAGGGCTGCATTGCATTGCACTGCATTGCACATCGTACTGCGTGTGTGCGTGTATGCGTGTGTGGTG
>JAPMAF010001680.1:0-10630 GCA_026537445.1 Silvatares holzenthali
ATATACATACAATTCAATCAATCATCGTGTGTGCATGACGAAATGTATCAATGTAAAGGTGGCAAGAAAATTGAGTCAGTATAGAAAAAGGTAGAGATCTTTTGTCTCTGCTTACTGATCTATCTGGCTCAATGTGTTAATAACGTGGTTTTTAATAAAATAAAATATAACTTTATTGTGTATCTTTATACTTTAGACCCTTTTTTAATTATTTTAATACGTTTTTTTTTGTATTCAAATATACGAATATCAAAACGCTTCGCTTGAATCCCTGAAATCGAAGCAACCATTTGAAAGACTGCCGAAGTATTTGAATGTAGGGGAAACTTAAATTGAAAATAAGTTGAAATGCATCTTAGTTGCATGGGCATTGCATTAGATTTACCCCCTTGCTGGCGATAGCTCGTACTTCCCCGATGCTCACCCGACCGGTCATTACGCTTCAACGCGATCTTTTCGCTTCGGCTCCGGGAAGGACCGACTCCGAGTGCAGACGTTGCGCATTTTGTTAGGAAATTTATCGCCCTTTCTCTAGCTGTACAAAGACTACACGCCTAACATGACTGGGCCAAGATAAATGTTTCAACTTTTCCAGTTAAGTGAATTACAACTGATGTTTTATTTGAACGTACTCTGCACCTGTGAGCAAAGACAAACTAAGCACAAAAGTATATTTTGGTCGTGTTCTTAAACTACTTGACTAAAGCGTTACAGGAACGCTGGAGGCCGCAAGTTTGAATCCCGACGTATTAAAATAAATAATTTATTAATGCATTTTAAAAAACGTGTTTCTAAATATATTTAAAAAAAAATCAATACAGCAAACAAATGCATTTAAAAATGTATATTCACCCTAGACTGGAAAATAATGGTAGATCTTGTATCGCCCTGGAGTAATAGTTCAGTATTGTAAGCCACGTTATATTGATTTACCTATATTTCGTGAATAGAACTGAATATCCAGGTTTTCAATCATTCCTCCAACTGCTACATAAATTTTACATGTGCATTTGCACTGAATGCTGCAGGACCAGAAGGATGATGGTTTCGTGGTGTCTCATGTGAATTATACGATAAAAAAAACACTTTAATAAGAGGGAAAAAGTTAAATCATAAATACATAGATACAAAACTTCCAACAAACAAAAATCGTACATACATACAAAATTAAATTAGACATACGTACAAAACATCCAACAACATGTGAGTTAGACAGAGAAAATTGGGTGGAATAAGATTAAATACTATCGTGTATGACGAGATGCATGAACGTGAAGGAAGCAAGGGTTGTATGTCAGGACAGAAACAAGTGACGTTTCATTCTTTCTGTCTACCTCTATAGGGAAATGACGTTATGTTATATATTTAAGTCTACTTTTGAACCTCCCGTGGAGTGAAACTACCTGCGGCAGTAAAAAGTGGTGCATTTATACTTAGATTCTCCAATTAATTCAAACGCCCTCCAAAAATCAACGTCCTTTCTTACGGAGCACTTAGGTCCCCAAGTGGAGGTGAGCAGATGGGGTGAGAGAGAGGGAGTCACAAAAGGATTCATTGATTAAGTTGAGCGTCTTATTGTGGGAACATAAAAAGAATATTTATTAATGAAGTACTATTTCGTGTTTAAAGTAATCTGCCCATGAAGGAAATCCCTTCTCCCGTTCTAACGAACGATATTTTATTAAACAGGTACCGATATGAATAATGTATTAGGGTTTGCTTTCCCGTAGAATCTTTCCGGGGAGTAATTGGAGATCTCCAGCTTTGCTTTGCCAAAATGCTTCCACTTCACACAGACCAACTTTGGAGAAGGAATTCCTTAAATGTATTCAAATTTTACCAGATATTTTATTGTGCTACAGAGAGACTGTGCTGGTTTGCATATCATGGAAGATGACTGATCTCAGTGCTTAGGGCGAATACTTTTGTGAAAGCGTGAAGATCTGCCAAACACAGACCATACTAGGCGTCACTTTATCGGACAAACTCAAGCCTAATGGTACTATAGAGGCCAAAGTGATGAAGCAGGCTTCTCAGAGGATGAGTATTCTTCATCGAACGCGTAGATTCTTCACCTCTGGGCATCTTCTGACACAATACAAATCTCAGATGCGTCCGGCTACTGAATACGGTAGCCATATCTGGTCGGGCGCTCCAAAATACTTTTAACACTTCCTCGACTCTATGCAGAAGCGAGCGGTTCGGTTGATTAATGATGATATGTGGTGATATGCTACAAACTATCTTCAATCGTTGGAGCATAGACGGTTGGCATATTGTATCTGTTTTACCGTTACTGTTATGGTAGATGTTCTCAGAAGTTAAGGTCATTGATACCTTCATCTGCAATTTTTGGTAGGGCGACACATCACGCTCTCTCTCAGTATTCGAATGTAGTTGACTTGGGTCATATGAGGACTAGCAGGTTCGTTTGCTCTTTCTTGTGTCGGCCATTGTGTTTCCTTTTTCCTATAAATTGGTTCTCTTCAAGAACCGAATTAAAAAATCACTTGTTGTTCCTTTGTAACTCCCACATAGCATCGCCTGTAATATAGTTTTTTGTATATTTGAAGAGAACCGAGGAAGAAAAAATACTTCACCTGCCAAGACTCAATGTCGGCGCTTGCTCTGTCTACCCTCTCTTGAATTCCTCTGAAGACAAAATTGCAACATGTTGATATTATCAAATAAATATTGATTAAGACGTAGAAATTAAACATAATTTTATCTCTAAGGAAAGTAAAAGTTGTAGCGAGTTTCTCACAGAACGGTGCTATATAATTAAAGTCATATCCTTCTGTGTGCCGGGCACCGGAACAAAGGCCGTGGATAATGATTTGAAGATATTCGCTGGCTTTGAAGAGGGTCAATGTATGAATAATGTAATACTTTTCAACGAACGAGAAAGAACGGATGCTTCTCCATCTAATAAGAAATTTATCTTTAATGTGTAGCTAGGTAGGTCGGCCCGGAGAGGAGAGAAAGAAAGATATAAAGGTTAATTCAGCGTATAGTCTTGGTGCAAATGCTATTAATTAGAAATAACATTAATTCCTTTGACTCGCTACCGAGAAATGTCTGGGGGGAATAAGAGATATCACATAGGAATCAAAGCGGGCATAAACGGAGATAATGAAGGGAAAACATTACCCATGGATAATTAAAGATCAGGTTCCATTTTTTTTTCGGTAGCTTTGTGGCTTTTCATTGTTAATAAAATCCTTTTTTTCGGTTTCGCTTTGACGCAACTACACATATCAAATAAGATTCTACATGTTTCGGTCATTCACTCATTTACAAAAATGATTATGAATTTGAGAAATTATTCAGACATTTTCGAACAAGGTCAGTAATTGACAGAAACGTGTAAAATCTTTATGTTGGATCTTATCAGTGAATAGTTTTGAAATAAATATATAGAATTAGTACATGATAAAAAACGTTTATTTATTATGTAGAATCTTTGCATATCAAGTTTAAATTTAATAAGCTTCTATTAGTTATTTTTATCGCAACCAGTTAATTTAGGTTAATCGACATGTTTCAGTCAAAACTTACCGTTTTCCAACAATTGATTTTTCAAAGACATTCGTAAAAATATTCAGATTATCTATATTATTATATTTTATCACAATAGACAGATGTCGATTGTGATAAAATAAATAAAGTGGTAAAATAAAGTAAACATAAAAGATGTTTGTTTATAATGGAGAACCACAAAATTGCCAAAAAAGGAAAAAAAAGGTTCACAAAAACATGATAAAGTATCTGAACTGTTAAAATTATTGATTTTCTTTATATTGTTTCTCTCATTAATAACAATCTCATAATTTTTTTTTAGACATTTTTTAATGATGTTTCAATTACTGACAGTTTTGAATGTTGTGTGTTGAATAAATAAATAAATAAAGTTCTATATTCTGTATCAAGAATAGGTTTGTGAAATACTACTTGTTACTGATTATGTAATAAAGTAATGTATAAAAATAAGTACTAAACTAAAGTAATGTAAATTATAAAAAAAGTATTATAGTTAATTAAATAAGATTTAAATGATATAAAAATAAAAAAAAAACAATGTTTTGCTAAAACAGTCATTTTTCATTTTTTTCTTCGGTAACTTTATAGTTCTCCATAGGTTATTAAATATTTTTTTTATTTATCTTTATTACCACCGCACGTACTTAGTGAAATAAACTAGTTTCAGTAGTTGACTGGCTATGTTCAAAACTTCTTTTAGTATATCATTATTACTTTTTTCTTAAAAATGATCGGAGAAAGACTGATACGATTTGAATTCTACTGAATAAATGTGGTTGTGACAAAGATAAAATGGTAAAAAATATTTTTTTAACATCCATTATGTCTTCTTAACGTTAAACTTTGCGAAGTAATGCATGATTACCGATTTTACATCTTATACTACACATGAGATACCACTACAATTCCATTCGTCTGAGCCTGTAATATTTAATACTATTGTACTTGTAAATACTGTGCAGCAGTATATAGAAAGTAGATAAAATAAATTTATTGTTTTTCACCTCAAAAAATACATTTATTATTTTTCACCTCAGAGGATTCAAACTCGCAACCAACAGCAATCCCGCGCTTTAATTAAGACCACGAGACCGATAATGTAAGCCATTCTTGGTAGTAGCCAAATAACACTATCGTTTGCATATCTAATGTTATTTACACGAACCCTTTTTCACAAATAGATTTCCTCAAACTCATGCAATACCCGATAAAGATTTTCTTTAGTAACAAGTTGCACAGTGGTACCTTTATAAGAAACTGAACAAGATCCCAATTAAATACAAATATAGCTTTCCAGATCAACTGTAAGAGACAGTGTTGTGAGACATATCGAGAATAGGCTTCCGAATTTTGGTGCTTTTCATTTTCCAGCGTACACGCGGCGATATGCAGTTTTCGCAGAAGGCTTTCGCGGTATGCTAACAACTTCCGGCTGTTTTAGTTCGTTACCCGATTGCAGCGCCCTTGAGGTGATATTCTCACGAAAACGGCGCTATATAAATTATCCACGTTAATAATACCCAATCCGAAGGCCTAAGAAAAATAACGTTCCAAGCCGGGCCGCCGCCCTCGGTCTCCCGGCTACCCGGCCTCCCGCGGGCCCTGGGCCCGACGCTGTTCCCCGTGAGGTATTTTCGGTATTTCCTTGCTAACGAATTCCGTCTACGCCCCGGGCTTTATTTGTTCCTTACCTGCCCTGCCGCTATTTACCGTTGCTAATATTTCTGTATTTTATTATACATGTACCTTCGTATATATTTATCGAATCAAACATTGGCGGAGTAAAAACGCTACAATGAAAAAGGTCAAACACAATAGATATGTCTAAACACTGAATAATATTTTTAAGGTGTGGTAAAATTATTGATAACTTGATTCATTTCCAGATGCAATACGGGTATGTGGTGGGACAGCAGTCGTTACATTGACATTTGGCGGTTATCTCTGCGCACTGGATCCAGACTTGGGATGCTGATTGAAAACAAATACAAGAAATCAATAAATTGCCGGCGGAAGACTTTGGAAATCCTTCGGCGTAAATGTTCAAAAGGAAAGTTTGACTCTCGGAAACAATTCACCGCTTACCGCTGGCAACAAAGGACGTAACATGACTGCGAGTTGAAGTTGTAGGGAAAGAATCACCCGTAGGAAAGGTCAAAGTTCGCGCCAGCCAGCATTACGTATTTAGTATATTTGAATGCCTAAATTGTGAAGTACAGTAAATAATTAACATGAAGCCGAAAATAATTGCGAGAATCTCCAACGAGATATTTGGAAACGTATACTTTCCATAACTTGAAATTTTGATAATTATAATAATAATAACAATGTACTATGTATTTAAAAATACATTTTTCAATTCAGATTTTTAAGAAATATATGTTTAAATATATTAGAAAAAAAAATAAAAAAAAACAGTAAAAAAAGTATGTTAAAAAATATAAATTAACTCTGGACTGGAAAAGAGTGGTAAATTTTGTATCGCCCTGAAGCAATACCACCGTTCAGTATTGTAAGCCTCATGAAATGGATTTATCGTGACTAGAAGGTTTTCAATCTGTCCTCCGACTGTTATACACAGCATTTACGTGTGCAATTGTGCAGTATGTTACAGACCCAGACGGATGGTGGTGTCATGGTGTCTCATGTGTAGTGTAAGATATAAAAAAGGTCTAAAATATCAAGTGATGTAGGAGTTACAGAAGGAAATGTATCGATCGAGTACGATTGTAATTTATTGATCGTGTGCGAGTATGAGTCGAGATATGAGTGTGATCGGTTTTGAAAGAAACTTAAATTATAGGAAGGAAGAAACACAGCGGCCGGAAACACGTTCCACAGTCGTGCAGACTCATACAAGAAAGAACAAACGAACATGTTTATTCTCATATGGATGCTGGGAGAGAACGTGTCGTATCGCCCTCCCAAAGAAAGTGGCTGAAGGAATCGATGACACCTACTCCTAAGAATACCTACCATAATAATAACGGTAGAACAGGCACAGCATGCATAACCTTCATCTGTGCTCCAATGATTTAAAATTGTGTGTAAGCATTGGGTCATTAATTAACGAATTCACTCGTCTCTGCAGAGTCGATGAGGCGTTTAAAATACTTTGAAGCGCCAGACTAGAGATGACCTTTATTCAACAACTGGATGCACCTTATACCTGTAACGCTGAGAATTTGAGAATTTTGCTTCACTCTTGCCTCCATAGTACTATTAAGGTTGAATTACCCGCAATCTGCGCCCTATCTACGGTACAGTATTCTCACCTAGGACTTAAACAAGCGGCTTTTCACACAATAGTTAAGCTGATTTTTTACACAGACAAACACACCCTGAATATGAACACCAGTGGCAATCTTAGAGTAATCCTGGCATGTAGGCTTTTATATTGGGCACACCACTGATATACACTGCGATGTGATCCGAAACGTGAGCGAACAAAATGTAACACGACCGCCACCTAAAAGTTTTTGACGTGCGAAAATATTTTTTTTGCATTCAACCGAAGTCTTTTTTATTGCTGGTAGTTCTTGAAATTCACCCGCTTAGAGCAATTACTCCACTGAGCCAGGATTCAAAGTGATCATTTGCATTCACTGGCGCTGAACGGTAGAATTTGCATCAAATTATAATTTGATAACATCCCCTTGTGTTGTCCGCCGGTGGCGCTTTTTAATTAATGTTTGTAAAAGTTCGTTTAGTTTATAATCCCCTTGATATTAAACCTTCGTGGTCCGCGTCAAATGATAATAGTTATGAAATGATATAATGTTGTAGCTCAACCTCTCTATCACCGCCATTCTTTTTAATTATTATTTTTGTTAGATATAAAACATTGAACGGCAATAGGTTAAGATATCTGTTACCATAATACTACAGGTAACAACAAGAGTTTTTCATGCGCAAGACTTAACTTGTTTCAATTCTATTATATTATCTCATGCATAATGCAAATACTGCTTTTCACCAACAAACAGACTGTAGAAACGTTTGTTTTAAGGCAATCTCAAAAAAGAGAAAAAAATCAATTTGGAGCCAATTGCGTTTTCGCAGTTAAACCATTGGAATGGTTATTTATTTATTTACGAGATGAAAAATTACGTATAGCGGCATGGCAGTTGTTAACTTTTGCACCACGCAATGTACAAATAACATTGTTTATACCATGATATTCTTATAACTATAACCATCACATTAAAAAAATCACATCAAAACAACCTGCTTGACAACTTTTCATAAGATATGCTAAACCGGCTGATGTGTTTTGCCAAATCATTCAGGTGACACGCCGCTCTCCCTAATAGTGAAGTGAATATTAAATAAGGTAGGTCGGTCGGTGGATAGAACATGACATGCGAATGCGAACGGCTGTATGAATTTAAGGCGTACAAATTAATTTCTACCAGGTTTCTAATGATGCCATGTAAAAACTTGGAAAAGTTTCGGCATTAATATTCCTGCAGTCGGCTTTCTAGGGTACTACAACCCAAACAAAATAAGACATTTTGATGGATATAGGTAATACCCGTGTTTAAGGCAGTAAAGATATCAAATAAAACTGCTTTTAAATGTTACACATATATTCTTAAAATTTAGCAACTTAATAACTTTTTGGTAGTCATGTCGTGCTGTGAAATTTTATATGCCAACATTTCAGATCACATTGCAGTGTATATCTCACGGACAAGTAAATATGGTTTGAAACGTTGACAGACAAAATGTCACAACCTGATATAATAATAATAATAAACATTTTTATTCCTAGTCGAGGGGAGGGTGTGCAGTCCCACTCGACTAATAAATATACATATAAGAAATTATTTACAAAAATACAAAGTTAAATTTTAAAGCAATTAATTAAAAAAAATCAAAAATAAATTTAAATATGTAAAGAAAGTTAATCAGACTGAAGAACTTTGCAGTTTCCTCCATTTTACTTCAATCGCTCCGTTTTTCCAAACATTAGCTGCCGCAATGACAGTATTTTCGCTGCGTGAGAATCGCTGCATGGCTCCAGCATACCTATGCTGGTGGTGTGTAGTGCATCAAATGCTGGCAGTCTCCCCTCGAGGAACACAGCGGTTGCGCTGCAGTACCGCGGTAGCCCAAATAGCATCGTGTAGGCCATGTTATATTGCACCCTCAGGGCGTTGATGCTCGCTTTGGTGTAGTTGGCCCACAGCTCACCGCAGTACATGTTGATGAAGAACGTCAAAAACAACTGACGTTTTACATTATTATCGCATTTAGAGAATCTCCTTTCAATAAGGTTCGCTTTGATGCATAAGGCTCTTCGCTGTTTATCTACGTCACAATTATCTGTGTCTCGGTTAGGATATGACCCAGATATACGACTACCCAAAATTATTTGACTTGAAAGCCTACAATTCTTAAAATCTGTTGTTTTATCGGATTGTCACAAACCCTCTAGGGGTGAAATCGCCTGCTTCCGAAACCGCAATGTGAATCTTTTAGATGTATGAGGAAAAAAATACTAAAAACACCCCGAATATGGATGACTGTTGTATCGATTGTCCCGTCGCCAAAGGGGTTGGGTGTAATTAAGTAGAGCAAATTTGCCGCGCAAATTTTCTTTGTGGTGTGTCCATGCATTTTTATGAGGTGTCCACTGGTAGTCACCGGTGTGCCCCTCTCTCCGCTCCTGCTTCCACGTCATCCGTGACCTCCGCGGCCTCTCTGGCCAGAGGCAACATTAGTTCAGTGGCTTCATTTAAACTGACCATTACCAAGTTGCAGGGGTAAAGAACCATACTCAATTCTACGATTTCAGTCACCTGATAACCCGGCTTCATATCGAAGATACTTGTAACTCCAGCGACCAAATCCCTGACTTTATGTTTATAGAAAATGCTCAAATATATGAAATCGGCAATACCATAAATTTCCGATCTCTCTTTGGTATATGATGATCTTCTTCCCAGGTCTTTTTTTATCTTTACTACACATGAGACATCACGACACCACCATCCCTCTGAATCTATAACATTCAGTGCATTTGCACATGTAAATGCTGTGTAGCAGTTGAAGAAGAGATTGAAAACGAGGTTATTCAGTTCTAGTCACGAAACACAGAAAAATTCATTTCACTTAGCTTACAATACTGAATACTGGTATTGCTTCAAAGCTATACAAAATCTACCTCTCTTTTTCAGTCCCGAGTGAATATACATTTTTAAATGCATTTTTTGCTGCATTAATTTAATTTAAATATATTTTACACGTATATTTCAAAAACCTGAATTGTTAAATGCATTTTTTTTAACTTCTTAAAGATTTGAGCCCGCGATCTTCAGCGCCCCTCCAGCGGTTTAGTCAAGTGCCCTACCTACTTTACCACGAGGGCGGAATTATATTGCCATGTTAACAGTAATATCACATTGCTGAGTCAATTGGTAATATTTTTAAAAATTAGGGATATTGTTTATAATCAAAAAGTGGTAACGGTTTGGTTAAATGCAAAAATGACGATTTATTTATCGGTTTCACCACATATAAGACCTACCACCACCGAAGTAGGTCTAAAATTTCGGGTGCTGTTATGTAAGAGTTACAATAGAAAAGGGACGGATTTGTTAATTCGGTGAAGAGACCCAAACTATAGGAAGGAGGAAACACAGTGGCCGGCAAAGTATTCACAGTCGCGCAGACTCACACAAGAAAGAGCAAGCAAACCTGCTAGTCCTCATATTACCCAAGACAACTGCATTTGAATGCTGACTCTGGCGAGAGAGAGCGTGTTGTGTTGCCCTACCAAAGTTTGCAGATGGAGGAATCAATGACCTCATTTCCTGAGAACATCTACCATTGAAGTAATAGTAACACAGAAACAGCGTGCCAATCCTTCGTCTGTGCTTTAACGATTGAAGATTGTTTATGAGCGTTGGATCATTAATCAACAGAATTAAGTCAATAAGATCTTTAAAATATTTCGGACCACCTAACCAGAGGTGGCTACCGTATTCAACAACTGCGGGCGGAGGTGAAGAATCTACGCGCTTGATAAGTGCCATTAAACTTAAGTTTGTCTAAAAAAGTGACACCTGGAACATAAACATGGTTT
>JAPMAF010001681.1:0-10624 GCA_026537445.1 Silvatares holzenthali
ACATTGCACGGAAATAATATGTTCATGAAAATTGAAACGGGAATCGTACAGAATGCCTAGGTCTTTAACGGTTTTAAATTGCGGGAGTGGCGATCCAGATAGTCTATAAGAAAATGATATAGGGTGCAAGGAGTGTGAGAAAGATATAGAATTACATTTACCAATACTGAATTTGAGTTTATTAATCGAGGCCCAGGAAGATAACGAGTCAAGCTTGAGTTGAAGATCACAATCAGTGGTGTTACAACAGGAGAAAGGATGCCTCACCTAAATGTTCAACAATGTCGTTAATGAATATAGAGTGGGGCCAAGGTTAGAACCTTGCGGAATGCCACTGGCAGCATTAAAGATGCTAGATTCACAGCCTCCGTAATCGACATATTGCCGACGGTTCCGCAGGTAAGAGGCGAAGAAGGATATGAGTCTAGGGATAATTATAGGATATACTGGACACATAACCTATTAAAACGACATTATTAGGCTGAAGACAAAATACAGTTTTAATTCAAAAAAAGGTTATTCCAATAAACAAAATATAGAACACACTATAAATAAAAATAAATTAAATATATAAGGTACTTGTTTATTTGATAATTACCTAAGGTTCTTATTTATTTGATGTTACTCTAACAATTTCACTCAATCTTCTCTGCATACCCCTTCATAAAGTAGCCTGTTGATGTGTTGTAGTACTTACATCCTGTTGCAAATAAATGATACCATCTAAAAAACATTTCTAAATATATTATTCTTCGCATGCTCCCCAGGTGCTTGCAGGTCTGAATATTAGGGTCTACCAGATAACTATTTTGAATAATCTAATCTCACCAAGTCAACACATCACATATTTTGTTCCACATAGCCAAACAACCTTATCTTTTAACCGTCTCTTTTATATTCCTGTTATTTTCATAAGTTTACTTTTTATTTGCTACAGAGCACCCAAGTATTTAAAGAATCTCCTTGACTACAGAAACATGTTTTAAAAAATAATCCAGCTCCTAAAAATAGCCTTAAACAGTTAGAGCGCAGAAGCAAAGTTGGAATAATCTCATTCTCCAGATATTTTAATGGAATATACTCTAGAAATGATGCACTGATTCCTTGAACAGTTGCGTTGATTAGATTGCCCATTCCTCCCTAAAGAACCAATTGTCTTTTTTAATCATTCTAATGATATATGGCCTGGCTTTGGCTTCAAGAATTATGTAAATTAAATCTTCCTCATGGAGGATGCTGTTAGCGGTAGGGTACTTCTGTACCAGTTACATAACAAATATTCTGCACCTTGCAGAAGTACCAGCCTAGTCACGGATGTTATAAATGATGTTAAGAAATAAAAGACGTTTGAATAGTTCTATTCCTCATGGGACTTTATTGAGTTTGTGTGGTGTAATTGAATAACAACATTACAACATATTATTTTATGCGTAAAAAAGCTTTATTTCTAAATAACGCAAATGCTTGAATAATACAACAGTGTGTTTTGTTATGGCTTATCAATGATTAAATCATATAATATTTAAGTAGAACCAAAATAAAATAAAGTACTGAACAAAAACATATTTTTTATTATGTAACAAAAACATGTTTATTGATTTTTCCGAGACTCAGATGAACGGGTTAACAAATGAAATAAACACAATCTAAGTGTTCCCTGAAACAAATTACGAACAAAATATTAGGAAAACTAATAATAATTGAGTTGTGAATGCAGAAATAAAAGCTGAATGCAACATACTATGATTTTTAAATTGGTTCAATAAAAAATTTAAAAATTGGTGGCAATCTCAAAACATAATTTTTTTAAATTATAATTGATCTCGAAAGTCAAAGACTTTTGGGTAG
Source organism: Silvatares holzenthali (assembly GCA_026537445.1). NCBI lineage: Eukaryota > Metazoa > Arthropoda > Insecta > Trichoptera > Pisuliidae > Silvatares > Silvatares holzenthali. The sequence continues at coordinate 1,849 of JAPMAF010001681.1, forward strand.
TCATGTCGTGTTGTGACATTTTATTTGCCAACGTTTCGGACCACATTGCAGTGTCCATCTTCAGGGCGAGTATGTATGCTATGCCTTTTTTACACAGACAGCGACTTGCGAATCTTTTGGTCGTGAAAGCCCTAGAAAATACTTATGATTGATCTGTTTTTCTTAACAAGTAAACGGAATTTAAAAAAAAAAATGCTTCTTATAACACTGTTCTTGTGTTCATACTAATTTCTGGAATCCTATGAATCAATTGAAAAAATATTAAATGAACATAAATTTTATTATGTAACAAAAACATGTTTATTGATTTTTCAGAGACTCAAATGAACGGGTTAACATATGAAATAAACACAACCTACGTATTCCTTGAAACAAATTACGAATAAAATATATCATGAAAACAAATATTAAAAATACGGAGCTGTGAATGCACAAATAAAAGCTAAATGCAACACACTGTGATGCTTTTTAAATGGATTCAATAAAAAATAAAGAAATTGGTGACAATCTTAATAAAAATGTTTTTTTGAAATTATAATCTGTTTTTCCTAACAGGTAAATGGAATTTGAAAAAAAAAACTAAAATGCTTCATTGTTATTGTGCTCATACTAATTTCTGAAATCCTGTGAATCAATTGAAAAAAAAACAGAAAGTAATGTTTTGTTTTTTCAAAAAAGGTTGTCATCCAAGTGGAAATGATAAGTTAACTTAAGAACTAGTAATAACATAAAAAAAATACAGGACATTTATGAAAATATAACAAAATGAATAACCATTATCGTGGCTCAAGAAAAAACAAAATAGCAACTATGCACTTGGATTGGAAATCTCAATTAAACTCAATAATTAACAGTAACAATAACATTTTGAATAAAGTATGATGGTAATGTGATGAATGAATTACTAGTTATGATTATCATTGTAAATGAACATAAGAATTTCTTTCAAAAATAATAATTTTACATGGTTGGCGAGCAGTTTAAAATAAGTAATAATCAAAAACAATTTAGCATTAGTAATGTGTCAAAATTAAAAAAGTTAAATAACATTTGAACACATAAAATCACGACCCAAATATTTTCTTTTAACGAATAGTCAAATTTGTTATTTGATTCATTATGGGTTTAACAAAGAAAAAGAAAGATCTGTAAAATATACCTTAAACTGCAGCCACCATTTGGTACGTTATTATGATGTACAATGATTTTACAAGGTTATATGTTAGGTAAATAATGTGAAGGAAAATTCAAATATACAAATAATGCTATTTTCTATGTTAATATTACTTGTGATGACTTCAATGTGGGAGAATTACCATAAAGATGTCCATTCTGAACTTACTTCTTATCATAAAAATCTTAAAACCTAATGTACAAACAATAATCCGAATGCACTATACCTGTGATCAAAGAATCATAAAAATAAATATCGCTTCAAGTTTAGTCATTAACAAGTGATGTAAAAAAAGAAACAAGAAAATTTATTACTAAAAAAACAACAATGTATCATCAAATGAAACAAAACAAACAAAATGATATCTGACTGTGTGTGTGAGAGATATTCATGAAAAATTATACTAATGCAAGACTCAATAATGTAGTCTTACTAGTTAAACATCTATTTTAGGCAAGTTATTTCACTGCTAATAAATAATAAAGAAAAAGGGCATATTGTGATGAAACTAGAGCTAGCATTATGTATCGAACAATAAAGACAACTTAACATTAATAGGCACAAACAGCTACGTACAAAAATACATGGCTACTTTATAATGGAAACTAAGGAAAAACATGTGTGATTATTTGGTGATGATTATTATGCTCACAATATACAAAGAAAACATTCTTGGACTATTACAACCTATACAGTTGAATAAATGAATACAAATATACATACACTGGTTGCGAGTGTTTACTCAATTGTAAATAAAAAATGAAATCTGGCAAATATACATACATAAATAAAAATGATAAAGCTGTAAATGTGTATATTTATAATTATCCTGGAACTTTGAATAATCAGACATTGCTTGCCTGTTTAGCAATTAATAATATTACAAGTGATAATTTATTGTCTATTCAAACAAAATCATCAGAAAAAAGAAAAATATTATGCTTAATCGATTGAGATATTTTCACAGATCCTTAAGGAGACATTTATTCATATTAAATATCAGTGAAAAACAATATTAAAATGACTCAACGTCGGCATTATCATCTAAGTCTAATAATCTTATAAATTTCAGTCTTGACATTAAAAACTTGCGCAAGTGCACATTCCTTTGCTATCCTTATGCGAATCTCCCTAGTGAAACTCCAATTTAGGCATCAAAATATGCGGGAATCTGGCATTATTTCAGTTACTGCCAAACATATTCAAACATAAGATAATATGAAGGTTAACTGTTCAAAAGCCATTAACACGCATATACACTATCAGCCAAAAGTTTGAGACAATTTTGAAAAATCTTTTATCTATAAATACTCAAAAAATATTATAATAAATTACAAACTGCACCTGTACATCTTCTATAGTCTTTGCTAAATATTCAGAAAGCAAATTTGTTTGTTTATTTATCAAGAAAGAATGCAATAAACACATTGTTTCCAAACATCAAAAATTGCAGAATATGAGCAAATCAGGTTTCAGCTTCAGGGTTCAGCATTGTTATTTTTTTTTTGTGGTCACTTATTTAGAATTGTAATAGCATCCAAATAATTGATATTACACTATTTAGTTGAAGTTCTTCACACCCTTTCTTGTTTAGTCAGATTTTGTGGTTACTACTATCAAGATGTCTTTAAAATGAGTAAAACGGGAAATCAGCATATTTAAATACATAAAAAAAAAACATTTATAAAACATATGGTTCGGAAAACAATTGAATTTCAAATAAATTTGTTTTAAATATATTTAAAATTTTGGGATCATGGCTTTGCATATAAGCTGAACTAGTTAGAATTATTTATATTAAAAATATATAATATGTGACCAAAAGTCTGGGCTGAAATTCATTGGTGATGGATTCATTTTTCAACAAGATAACGACTCTAAATATAGTTTGAAATTATGCAGAGGCTATTTAGAACAAAAGGAAAAAGTAGGATGAATTAAAAAAAACATGACATGGCCACCTCAGTCTCAATCTCAATTAGATCGAAATTTTATGGGAAGAATTCATTAGAAACGTTCATAATTAGTGTCCCTCATCACGTGAAAACATGTGGAAGGCTTTAAAATGAAAACTGAAACAATATACCACAAGACATAATCGATAAATTAATTGCTGTTTATTAATCCCGAGACTGGTGAGAAAAGTTAAAATTGTAAAGGAAGATTTATCAATAAAAATCACTTTAAGCTGTTTTCACTATCAAAAAATGTATATTAAAAGCAATAATTGATAATGGTTTCATTTAGATTAATTTTATTTCTTGGGTTGGATATTTTGTGATGATTAAACCTTTTTGTTCCAGTTCCAACAAGTTTTTGAGTTTTTATTTTATTTTCTCATTTACCTTAGAATGATCTCAAACTTTTGGCCGACAGTGTACATCAAAGAAATAGTTTACATTTTTCATTGTATTAATCAAAAACAAAAATGAGCACTAACTCGATTCAAATAAAGAAAAACAAGAGTGGAAATTGGAAGTTTCACATAACTATTGTAAAAAAAAGCTATCAATCAGTGGTGTGCCTTCCATAGAAGGACAAAAGCCGCAATTGCTCTGAGATATATTCAATATTATAATATTATTATTGATTTATACAGCTCTGCATGGATATATGAAGTAATAACTCAAATCAATGGTAATACTATGATATTGATTATATCTCAGAGCAATCCCAGTTTTGGAGCTCCTATGGAAGGCACGAAACTGCTATCAATTACCATGGAGGGTTAGTCATCACACTTCTGGCAAGCTTCCGGTACATCGAAGTTCAAAACCATTAATTTAGTCTCTTCAGTGCCGTTCCTGGAGCCGACGGCGCAAACTAATTTAGTAGGGGAGGCCCTGATTCTCCACACAACACCACCGGAGCCCCCGGAGTCCAGTGTCACCAGATTCCTAATAAAATCTCCTGTCTTCAGATCCCACAGCTTCACTGTGCCATCATCCGACGAGGTGATCACAAAACGACTGTTCGATTGGAGGCATGTCACTGCCGATTGATGTTTGTTGGGACCTGTAAAACAATTGATCATCATTCATTCTCACATGAGAGAAATGTTTACAACAGAAAGATCAATTATGTCAAATTTTGTTTATATGTTAAAATTCTCACCTGACAGAGTGTGCAGGCATTGTCCAGTTATTATGTCCCAGATCTTAACAGTGCTATCTGCATTCCCAGACACCAATACATTTGATCGTAGCTCCATTCCAGAAGTGAGCGACTGATGTCCTTTTAGGATATGCTTCATGTCACCTGACTCCACATCCCAAACTATTATGTTTGTATCCAAAGATCCGCTCACTACGTGCACTCCATCAAACTGTTAAAATAGACAAAATTATGTCAAACAAAATGTGAAAAGATCCTCTCATTATTGGAATATGTATTTTTCATCTTATACTACACATGAGACACCACAATACCTCCAACCGTCTAGACCTATAACATTTAGTGCAGTTACACATGTAAACGCTGTGTAATAGTAAGAGAGAGAGAAAACCTGGTAATTCAATTCTAGTCATGAAACATAAATCAACCACCCTTTGCCAATCCAGTGGAAATTATATATATTTTATCATATACATTTTAAAACATTTATAAAAAAATGTATTTCATTTCTTCACTCTGGCAGGATTCAGGACCGCAACCTCTAGATTTCTCCAGCGCTTTAGTCAAGTATCCTAGCCACTAGACCATGAGGCCAACTTATAAATAAACAGCTGGCTGAATGCGGGATGTATGTAAAAACTGAGTAATAAATTTCATAAATTATGTAATTCAATCTTGATAGAAGTAAAAATGTAAAATATAATTTACCTGCAGACTGTAAACTCTATTGGTATGCCCCTCTAACGAATGAAGGCATTCGGCAGTCTCTGGATTCCATACTTTGACAGAATAATCATACGCTCCACTGACGACCAAGCGCCCATTATACTGGACGCACCGAACAGCTGCCATGTGGCCCAACAGAACTCTGAGACATCGTCCATCTGGTACAGACCAGACACGCAGCGTAGAGTCACGAGAACCTGACACCACCCTGCAATCAACCCAGAACACATCAAGTTTGTTCAGCAGCTATTGCCAATCATAATACTGCAATATGCGGTGGTTTTCTCAAGGTGATATGATATTTATTATAATGGCAAGTAACAACATTACATCATGAGACAAAATTACTACGCATTAGAGAGGATGGAGAATGTGTTATCAAAATCTACTATCCACAAAATATAATAAATCGCACAATTATAAAGCATATTTATTTATTCATTTAGTGTATTTATTGATCTGAATTCTTTATTGTTGTGCATTGTTAGCCGTAAAGATTGAAGCAGATATTGCTTTACCATTTACCAAGGTCAGGTCCATATGTTCAATCTTTTCTTTTAGGAACACCCACTCTCATTCAGGATATCCTCTTTCCTTGCGCAAATTGCATTCCCAGTATAAACTCTAACTTCCATTAAGTCTCTGGCTAAATATTATATTCGTTACTACCTTTTGGTTTAATTACACGATATTCTGATAATCAGAAAAGTTAATTTACCCATTTTTCTGTAGCAAATATTTTAAATCATAAAAGGTCAAGTGAGATTGAGCATTTATCTTAATTATTATTAATATATTTGTGATGAACATATTAATCTGCTGATTGAAAGTTATTTGTGTATCTCTACAGTGTTGCCAATAACTTCAAACAAATCATTAACGAATTCGACATTATCTCAATAAGTTATTTAAATAAAATAGATCAACATAAACACAGATCATTTTCAAATGATACGGGATGATAACCTTCTAGCTAACAAACATAAAATATAAAATGACCAACAATATGTGTACTTTCTGTGTAAAAAGTTTCCGAAATTGTTAAGTAAAACATTGAAAAAAAACTACATCAAAATGTAATCACCTTCAGAATATCTTCGATTTACTCTATAAAAAAAGTTCAAGACCATCCTTAATTAGTCTCAATGGTTCCAAGGGCTGACACAGGTTTAGTAAAATTATACCATCCCTTGAATGAGAATGGCCTTCAGCTCATGATCTTTATGATTTCAATAAAAAAGAATTCAAAGAATTTTGGCTTGTTTACAGGTTGTATTCCTAAACCTACGTATTGTCGCCAATTATAATTTATTTCATGAATGTGGTATCCTTAGCTCGTGATATCATGTCTTCAGCGACCTGGTTTCGATACTCTTTTTGGATGAAGTAGAATTCGATGCATTAACGGAACCATGTGTTTCATGATTAAAAATATTAGTCATGATATTATAAACAAACTTAAAAGATAAGTTCATCTCTTGTGCCAACTCCCATTAATTCATGATTTTTGATGACGATTTGAATTATCTTTTCGTTGTTCATAGCAGTGGAAGGTTGGTCAATATGAGAAAAATCAACCACCATTTCTCAGCATTCTTTAAATATTTTATGCCATTGCCAGATGCGTGAATCACTATAGGTCTCTTGCTACATTTTCAGTGATTCAGCTTACAAAATTTCCTTTGGAACACAAAATATGAGGCAAACTTTTTGTCCAACTAATTTTCCCACTGTAAAAATCACAGCACATTCACAAATTGTGATTACTAAAAGAGCTAATGTCAACACACTAAGTGACAGGTCACATTCAAATTCTGCATCGTAACTCAGAGCTGTGCTACCATCTTATGATTAAAATGACAATATCATTCAAATAATAAATTTCGGATAATTTTTGTACACAATGTATCATTATAAGGCTGAAATCGCAAACGCCATAAAAAAATACAAGTGCTTGCACACCATGTCTACTCCATATCAAATTCCAACTGAAAACTTGGTAATAAATTTTGCCAGAATAATCAAAGAAAACATAAATGAAGCAGTGTGTAAATCAGAAAATATTTATTTAATTCATTTCTAGTAATCACAATAAGAATTTAATTGTATTACCATTTGCAACAAATAGTTCATAATCACACACATACGCTAAGTGTCATTAATAATAAAATGCACTATTATGTCTTTAGATTAGTATGTGAACCATAGATGATTAGATTCATACTAACATATAATATAAAAGATGTTTTAACTTACAGTGTCATTTGTTTAAATAACAAGCCGCTTATATTTAGAATATGCAATTAAAGAAATATATCATTTTAATAGCATCTAAAGCAATGGCAAATTACTCTTCCACATATTCTTAAGAATATATCTCAAGCTTTCTTTTCCATAGAGATCTTTACTCTCACTGATGAGGAGAAGGAAATATCTTCAAAACAATGTATTTCCGAACACATATTTTTGCAAGATATTTCACTTTTACAACAGTATGTATATGGATAATACATAGAAAAAAATAGAAATATGAACACAGCATTTCAAAAAAATGATAAAAAAAATGGATTAAATTAATGTTATGAGTTCTAAGCAGATATATTTCCTTGTAAGAATAAAAAATAATGCTACGCAAGAATAGAATGATGATGAAAATATCATATGATAACAATAAATCGATCTAACAAACAAGATAACAAATTAAAAACTGTCACAAAAACAAGAGGGTTTTAAATCAGTTCATTTACGTAATTTTACAAAATCATATAATCATTTTAATAAAAAAAATGCACAATTTTAATCGCAAAAAAAAATATTAATAAACATGTCAACTGTATATACACAGTAAATCTATGTATTTATTTTTAATCTAATGCAAAATTATCAGTTGCTCAAAACAAAAATTTGGCATCTGACTAACACACATCTTGCAAAGTACAAGAGATGGTGTAAAAAAATTGTTCTTTGTTCACAAAACATATGTATGAACAAAATTGAAATCGAAATAACAATAGTAAGGATAAGTGCTAGCATTCAATACTACTTGCAGGTAGGAATGCACTAATTCAAATCTCAGCGCATGACAGATAATAATTATTAATCTCCAAATAATACAATCGCCCGAACCAACTCTTCTCCTCTATTTCTTAAATTATTTTCATATTTACTAACCTCTTAGAAAACAATGCACAAATTTCACATGTAAATATTTTGCAGACAAATCGCAGATATTAATGACGCAATGATGTAATGGCAAGCAAAATCAAGAGATGATAAAATGAAATCGAAAAATCTGACCAGACCTGTCATTAAATAAGTGCATACATCGGACTGTGGATGTATGGCCGATGAGAGTGCGAAGACAGGCCCCAGTGTTGGCATCCCAGACCCTGAGAGTTCTATCTGTGGAGCCGCTGATTACAGTTCTGCCAACCATCTGCGATGACCAGACCCCACCTGTGTGACCACGCAGCACTCGCAAACACTGCAATTAAAAAATATATTCAAATAAAGCAGAGGTAAAAGCGAAATAATGACATTCTTATAATAAAATGCAATTTTATGTTTGGAAAAACGGAGCGATTGAAGAAAAATGGAGGAAGCTGCAAAGTTCTTCAATCTGATTTACTTTTTATATAAATTTTAATTTTTGTTTATTTATTAACTTTGTATTTTTGGATATATTATTTCATATATGTATATTTACTAGTCAAGTGGGACTGCACACCCCTCCCCTCGACTAGGAATAAAAATGTTTATTAT
>JAPMAF010001683.1:0-10619 GCA_026537445.1 Silvatares holzenthali
TTATTCTACTTTCATTCCTTTTCTGCCATGTCCACGCTTCACTTCCATACAGCAAAGTTGGCACCACTACTCCGTTACGCACTGTCATCCGCCCATTATATTTAATAGTTGTAAAATATTACACACTTAATAATGACCCGGTAAAGGACCGAAACGCGTCGTGTTCCTTAAAAAATAAAGTGATAGTAACAAAGTTACAAGTGATATTATAATTTATTTTAATAAATATTTTAAACTATTAAATAAAGAGCTTTTTTATTAAAATAAATGCAATACCAACAATAATTACGTTGATCATTTAAAAAAGTATTACGCATATCTGTGTACATATATTTGTCGGCCGCCTGTTTAAAAACACTTGATTAAAGCGTTGGAGGTCGCGAGTTCGAATCCCGCCAAAGTTAAAAAAAAAAAGTATATAAATATGTATTTGACTATTCAGATATATATGATATTCAGATAAATATGAAATATTCCAATCACAAAGTAACCACCGAACACATACAATATAAAAACATATTAAAAAAAAATCAAAAACAGCAAAAAATTCTTTTAAAAAATATATATTCACTATGGACCGGAAAAGAGTGGTAGATCTTGTATCACCCTGGAGCAATACCATTGTACAGTATTTTAAACCACGTGAAATGGATTTATCCATGTTTCATGACTAGAACTGAATAGCCAAGTTTTCAATCTCTTCTCCGACTGCTACACAGTATTTACATGTGCAATTGTACAGTATGTTACAGACCCAGACGGATGATGGTGTCATGTTGTCTCGTGTGTAGTATAAGAAAAAAAATATATAACTCGTAAATTTTTTTTAAAAGAGACTTTTGGATGGTCAAGTCGTGTTGTAACATTTTGTTTGCCAACGTTTGTAACATTTTGTTTGCCATTAATCTTCAGGGCAAGTCTGTTTGTGTGAAAAGTCAGGCATGTGGTCAAACAAAATCAACACAAAGTTACAGCACAAAATGACAACTCCAAAAACCATTGCCTTGCGAATATTTTTGTTGTGAAAACCTACGGCAATTCTTGGCGCTATACAAGATATCCATATTAATGATAACAACTCCACTTTGATACGCACTTGACTCATATTTAATGTACATGTAAAGTATTAAAATTGTATAATTGCATTTATTTAAAAAGCGGGAATATTCCTCATTCCGATATTACAACAGTGTGATAAATGATGTGTACATCCCTCAGGCAAAAGAAAGGTGAAAGAATACAGTAAAAGCGTAAGCATAAGCGCATCCCGTACGTTGTCGAATGAAGAGAGCAGAAGAAAGTGTATGGGAGAGAGAGAACGATGCGTTAGTATCGCCAATACATTGAAACACTGATATGGTATTGGTCGATCGCATAGAATGATGCTGATAACAAAATTGTCAAATCAAATACCTCCGCGTTGCGTAATTGCTCTGAGCGTCAGACCTGTCGGAAGACCAAACATTAAGTGGTTTTACACACACACGCAAGTAAGTGAGCACTGGTAAAGTCTGGCAGGTCGTTTAGCGCACCACTAGAATCTTCCGATGGCACAGTACACTAGTGAACGCTTTCAACACAACACATTACATTGTAAAGCATCAAAGTAGATTATAAATAAACAATAACGTGTCCACATTTCAAAACAGAGGAGGCACAACCTTCACCTGATCGTCTAAAAGCCTCAGAGTCCTGTAATGCACTCGTAAATCAGTGGGATTATTCAACCTTCCCATCACGAAATAATAACTTTAATATTGTAAAGGGATATTTGCTTAAAAGTATTGTTTAATTCAAAGAAAATTCGATACCTCTTGTACACAACTATAATTAATTTTATCACTGTTTTTTTTATTGAGTATTCAGATGCGTTTCGGCTCTCTCCAAGCCATTGTCAAGTAGATAATACAGTATCTACTTAATAATACATCAGAAAGAGCAGAATCACTTTGAAACACTCGAATAAAAAAAAACAGTGCTTAAAATAAAATATAGTTCAAAATAACAAAGAAATGGATTATCAGTGAATTTAACAATCGCTTTAAACAAATATGGGTTTGATCACTAAAAACATTTAATATGAATGGGATATTTTAGTGTTATTTCTTCCATATAAGCCCAAAAGCCAAGATTGCTCTGAAATATATTCAATATTAACATAATATTATCATTGGTTTATATTATTACTTCATAAGCCCTGCCTGGGCTTACAAAATAAAAATAAATCTATGATATAATATTGAATATATCTCAGAGCAATTCTAGCTTTTTGGGTTTCTATGGAAGGCACGCCACTAGAATATTTATTAAATTGGTCAAGATTTTTTTTCATACGATGTTGTGAGTAGAATTAATTATGGCATTTCTGTAAATTACTTAAATAAAGTTACCACTTCTGTCAGTTGATAATAAATACAGAATAGGAGTTGTATTTCACATAAAAAATGTGTATGCTGATGTAATGAATTAATATAGAGTTTTTGTATTAAGCTACTGTAGTTGGATTTCGGAAATCAAGTTCCGCAATGACTATGAGAAGGATAAAGAAGCCTAAGAGCAAATGAAAAATGAATCTCATTATCTAATTACGTCGATGGTGAGATGGGTGATGAATACTCTTCCAATATCAGCTAGTTCTATCCATTCAAGTTCATTTTAAAAAGTAAAAACATGTTTCTTTAATTATTCTCTACATTCAATCTAAAATGCACTTGAGGAAATTTCCTCACGAAAGTGACATTGGCTATCAACAATAATAATGCTCCAAAAAATATTCCTATGAACTTCTCTCCAACTCCCCTAATTGTCCAAAACACTTGCATATATTCTAGAGTTAAATAGGCCATAAAAATACATTTGACTGCTTTATAAAATACGCTCAACACAACCAATAACATAATTGACTGGCACTTTGAAACAACGTCAATCATCTGTGGTTTACATATCAATTCGCAATTTGAACTGGCAAAGTTTTGACCATTCAAGCTGATAAACTAAACAAGATTATTTCAGCAGAAACATTCACCTACTTTTATCAAAATACACAAAAATTTGCAAGACCTACTTTTTCTTATCTTATATTAAACATGAGACACTACGACACCATCCCCATCAGGGTCTGTGGCATTCAGTGCAATTGCACATGTAAATGCTGTGTAGCAGTCAGAGAGATTGAAAACCTGGTTATTTAGCTTTAGTCACGAAACATGGATAAATCCATTTCACATGGCTTACAATACTGAACGATAATATTGCTCCACAGCGGTACAAGATCGACCATTCTTTTAAAGTTCAGAGTGAATTTAACATTTTAAATGCATTTTTTAGCTGTTTTGATATTTTAAATATATTTTTACACATATATTTTTAAAATCTGAATCTAAAAATGCATTTTTAAATGATTTTTTTTCTTCACTGTGGTGGGATTCGAACCTGTGACCTCCAGCGCTCCTCCAACGTTTTAGCCAAGTGTCTTAACCACTCGACCATGGGGCTGACTGCGTGTATTGTTGCATCATCATTACACAGTAATCTGATGACATTAGCAAAGATTTTAATTGCAATAATTGCTCTATTATGGGAGTGTATTAACATGTCAACCATAAAGTAATTAAGGCATTATCTTCCATATTGCAAAAATAACTTGTGCAGGAATAAAATACAACACATCATCGCTCAGCTTCCCCGAAATGGTGAGCTGTATCCTTCATAAAAAAAATATCAATACAATACACTATCACATTGTTTTGCCGAAGATATAAACAGAGAAGATCGAATTACACACTATTCTATCCTGACATACATCTCTTGCCCCATACCCTTTAATGTATCTCCTCGTGCATACTCTGCGATTATCACAACTATGATCAGGACTATCGATCAAAATTTGGTTGATCTTATCACGCCATGATTTTCTTGGACAGCCCCTGTCTCGTGTCTTCTACGTTCGCGCCAAAAATTTTCTGTACTAATCTCTCTGTATATATTCACTCTATATGTCCAACTCAAAGTATTATTCTTAATATTTTCAATAACGTTCAAACCAACTCCACAATCTTTTCATATAGACACGGCCCGGTTGTGGAATGACCTTCCGTCGTCTGTGTTTCCTCCTCCCTATAACATGGGCCTTTTCAAGTCCCACTTTAATTATACCTTATCCCTAAGCCTTCCTCATCCCACATAGTGTCTTATGATGAGGCCTGCCTTGGTAGTACCTTCTATGCGAGAAAACTTTAAAAAAAATTAAAGGGAATATCTACCTACAAAATGTAATGTTGGCACTGTAATTTATTGTACGAGAACTTCATATAAAGGAGCGACTATACATTGTGCCTGAGAAAAATTCTAAAGTTTTTAAGACCAGAGACTTTTGTTTTTGATCCTCAGTTTTGAGGCATCATCTAAAGAAGATGTCTGAAGATCGTCGGCCTTGTGGTCGAGTGGTTAAGACATTTGACTAAAGCGTTGGAGGAACACTGGAAGTTGCAGGTTCAAATACTGCTAGAGTGAAAAAAAATATATTTAAAAAATGCTTTTTCAACTCAGGTTTTAAAAATATGAAAATATGTATTTAATAAAATCAAAAACAGCAAATAAATGCATTTAATTTGTATATTTACTCTGGAATTGAAGAGTGGTAGATTTTGTATCGCCCTGGAGTAATACCACTATTCAGTATTGTAAGCCACATGAAATAGATTTATCCATGTTTTATAACTAGAACTAAATAACCAGGTTTTCAATCTTTCTTCTGACTGCTAAGTGTTTACATGTGCAATTGCACTAAATGTTACAGACCCAGACGGATGGTGGTGTCATGGTGTCTCATGTGTAGTATAAGATAAAAAAACTATTGGAGATAATTGCTAACTTTCTGTAGCAGGCATTACAAGACGAAAAAAATCTTTCCCATTCCCACGGTGGACCTTAAAACTTATGAATGAGTGATTGTCAACAGACAGCAAATTGTTTGTAAAGAAGAGTAAATAACAATAATTTAGCCATGGGAAAAAACGCCATAAATCATACTGTGTCAACCTTCTGCATATAATAACAACAAACAAGCTTAATGGTTAATTGAACTAAAGAGAAACCAAGAGGAAATGTCAATTCACATAGTTTATAAAATGATATGTAATATCAGTTTTCCCATACGTTCGAAATATATTCAACTGTAAACAATGATAACAATGTTTTTACCACATACCTAAATCTAATTACCCACAATACATTTCCTTATTGTTCCTGCATGAATATTTATATCTTCACCCAAAAATATACATATGACAAGTGCGTACCTAAACAGCCTATGGGTAATGTTTGTTAATTGAATTTCTAAAACCGGATTCAAGTGGACAATCCTCAGAGCAATACATTATCTCCACCGTATAATATATTTGAATTTGACAGACTATAATCACAAGATATATACAAGAATGCCTTCTGAAATTGATGGTATCCATCCACACTCCTTTAAGGAACTTTGCACATACATAACACCGCACCATTTCCTGATATGGGTAGGCAGAGAGAATGGAGCGCCACATGTCTATATCCTGACATACAATCCTAGGTTCCTCCACGTTCATGCATCTCCTCATACACACATAATGGTTGTTGTGGCTCCTAACATTACCTCCTTAAAGAAGCTGAGAAACATGTTCCTGTCAAGATCTTCTAGGCCTTCCACACACTTCTCTGCCACTAATATTCGCCCTGTTTTTTTTTTATCTTATATTACACACGAGACACCATGACACAACCATCCATCTGGGTCTGTAACATACTGTACAATTGCACATGTAAATGCTGTGTAACAGTCGGAGAAGAGATTGAAAAAACCTCGTTATTCGGCTCTAGTCACGAAACATGGATAAATCCATTTCACATGGCTTACAATACTGAACGGTGTTGCTCCAGGGCGATACTAGATCTACCACTCTTTCCAATCCAGCGTGAATATATATTTTTTAAATGCATTTTTTCTGTTTATGATTTTTTTAATATATTTTTATATATACTTAAAATTTGAATAGTAAAACGCATTTTCATGCACATATTTTTTTTCAGCGACCTCCAGCTTTTCTACAATGCTTTAGTCAAGTGTCTTTAACCACTCGACCACGAGGCCTTTCTCTTTGTTCTCGATTACATCCCGGAATCTGAGTTCATCATAGATAGATAATCTTACTCCGTTTGACTTCTTCAGTGATGTTAAGTCTAAACTTTGATTTCCCTGGGATACCTGGTTATGGAACATCCTAATTTGTAACAGTCAATTTTGCGGTGATAATAAACTTCTATAGTCTTGTGAATATTCTTTCATTCAGTAACAAAAAGTCCATCACGGTTCTCCGTATTAGACATGGGAACTCGGTTGATATAAAAAAAGTACATGGAACAATCACTCACCTACACTTAAAAAATAGTTACAACACTATCAGACTCAATTGTACATACATTGTATGAGGCAATTTTTTTTTTGATTAGGTAGAAACCAACCAAAGCAATTAAGAGAGGGGGATGTAAGGCTTCAACATAGAAGTAAATACGGCATTAGCTCAACACACAACATCTATTATCGGCCGTGCAATTTGTCCGACACTACCGTCCAGCCTTAATTGAATTAAGTCAGGGTGTGGAAAGCTACTAAGGAGAACGACGACAATAATTAATTGATGTGAGAGAAAACACACTCTATCTAATGAAATGGAACAATATCACCCAAAATATCACGCATTGACACACAATAACACTATAATACGAGTGTATGATAGTATCATATTGTATATTATATAGGATGGATAATTAATTAAATATTATTTCATTTCATTACGTTAGTCTTCTACCGACTAAAAAAACTATGGATGTGCAGTAAAAAAACTGATGATTAATCATGGATTAGCTGCTCTCCTTTTGTGGTATACTCTTCTGCTAGTTGCATGCACACTGCTACTCTAGCGCTTTGATTACTTTCTATGTTGTATTTGAGCTCTCCTCTGTTCCTCTTTCGATCTTCTATTGCAGGTTATTTTTTTTACACAGAAAAATTGCAAATAGGTAAATCAAATGAATACAGTGCAGCCAGTCTTAGTTAAGGCACTATCTTAAGGGTTGTAGTGTTGTCAAACCGAATTTGTTTTCTAAAGCTGTACTTTCTATCATAACGCTAAATTGTATTTTTTAGTATTTTCTGTTTCTTTACCAACAGTTAAAATTATGTGCATGGGAATTTATATTAATATCTACATTTCTGAGTATAAAATGATGCAAAATGACATTTTCTGAAATGAAGTATTTTTTTTATTGGCATATTTTCACAATCTTTACCAATATCTGGCCCTTTCCTAAAAAGAAAAAAGATTGCCAACTCTTTTTCTTTTACACGATTTTCCTTCCCTTAAATATTTTGATAGAAACAAAATAACAATCTTGTAAGTCAGAATAATAAAATAAAACTGCAATAATGCGCCAATTGTGTAACTAAAATATGACAAACTGGTGTGTCCAAATTTACGTAATTTATAATAGCAATGATGCGATCAGCGCAGGCTGATACCATAATTCTTTCTTCCTGCCAACACTTTCGCATACCGAGTTAATGAAAATGAAGCGTATGGATGTTATAGATTTAGCTCGATACATGACTGATGCAGAAGCAAGAGACTTGCGTGAGCATCTACATTCCCTCGCACGGTGATGAATATATTTACCTTAGTTTGCATCTTTACCCCCGATACGCCGGCGAACGAAACTCCACTCTGTGCGCGCTCAACATTACTCTTCTGTACAGGCACAATACATTACACAAATGATATGGTCACATTAACATTCGTTACAGTGATGATAACTCCCAACGGTTAACACATTAATAGCATCTCCTTCTGAGTATCTTGCGCAATCAAATATAAATCAATTGGGAAGACTATGACATCACATCAGACGATCTATATTTATGAGTAACGTTAATAGGTGAAATGCCAATGTATCCGCTAACTAATAATTACAACTCCATACTATACCATTTTATCTGTATATCACAACTAGACCTCTGCGAATCGCAAACGATAAATAAGCAAACAAATTTATCTCAAATAAATTCTAAGCTTTCCGATGCTATTAAATCTATTTTCATCGTTGGGTCCGTAGTTATTTCTAAGATATTACACCTATTATTCAACAAATGTAAATTGAACGCTACACTAACTCTAAGAAAATTATGAAGTTAATGATGTTATTATATTAAGTTATTTCATCCCCGCCGATAATTTTCTCAAAAACCATATTAATGATGTGACGAGTGAAAACGTTTACTTTAAAAATAATCAATCCCAGTATCCGACACGTGTGCGGTCCTGCTCACTGGATGCCAATAAATGCACTCAACGTAATGCTTTATGAGTGTGCTAGGCATGATATCAGCATCGCTAATGAGTTACATTCAAAATATGTACGATATTCATACATTCCAAATAATCTTGTCACTTCAAAATATTTACAATATTACCATTTGCATGAAACAAAAATAACACGGTTGTAGAACCTTGTCGATCCTTGGAAAACAACAAATTTTAAAAGGCAAATAAATATATAATTAATCACAAAAAAGAGCAAACCAATCATTTTCGAAAACGGGTAAAAAAAAATATATAGCGAAAACGCATTAGCGGCACTACACAGAAAGCTGGTGAGGTGAACTGTACAAAGGAGTTTTGATTAAATATTTATATCCAGACAATTTATTTGTATTCGAGGATATGTGGTCGATTCCAGGATCAATTTTCAATATTCTTACTTTAAGTTTCACTACTCAACAGTTTGATTCTGTGCTTCTTAAATTTAATTGGCCTAACGACCCCCAATCACTCATTGGTATTCATTGATGTAGACAATGAATGAAAGAGCTGAAATGGGAACAATGTTCCTCAAAACTGCGACTTTCTGGTGATTTTTGTGGAGTTTTTCTTTAAATATTTCCCCTTGCTGAAAATCGATGATCATCATACAATAACTGTCTTCTTTCTGTGCCAGTCGAATCAGAATGGCAACATTATCTAAGATAATTCACATTACCGACCAGACAAAGCTCTTACATCATTGCAATATTCTAGTAAACCACGATGAATCGTCACATTTAATCTGTATTAAACAAGTCCCGTGAATATTTGACAACTGTAGGAGTCATAAGTTTATGATATACAATCTATACAAAATGTTGCTTAACCTGTACGATCCTGGATTCCAAATAGAAATAATACAAGGGAGCCTGAATTTTTTTTCTGAAAAATTAACGTACATATTTTTGCAAATTTTAGTGTCAAACGATAGATAGACTTTGCAGCGTTTTGGTAGTGACGACAAACGTGGCACTGAATATTTGAGAAAATATTCCATAGAAGGCAATATGTCACCATTTATTTTTAAAAGTCAATCATCAGTCAGAGAATATAAAAACGTATGGATGCTCATAGTACCATACAGGTTATTATTGTTCTTGACTGTTCGTTATGTAGTAAAACCTCCCAATAAATAGAATATTGTTGAAAACCTCTATTTAATTAGCTCCGTTTGGAGGACTATGGACTTAGCACCGCGAGTGTCGTGAGTGTTATAGAGAGGTTTTACTGCATTTAAAAAAAAATTACATTAAACGTATCCCTTCCGAGTTAATATACAATTTGCTACATTGTACGATAATGTACGTATAATGCAAGACAACATTGAACGTGAGAAAGAGAGAAACATTCACCTTCCATGAAACATAAATGACATCAACCATCGACGTACAGTGCAATAGTGGCAGTCAAGAGAAGAGTGAATAGTCTGATAGTTCAGTTACCTCCTCTGGTACCATGTCGCGCAGCTTGACGTCCTGGGAGCGCGAGACGGAGGCCGTACGATGGTATTCCACTAACTCGTTGAGGGAGCCGAATTTCACCACCCACAGGAAAAACTTGCCACCCGCATCCCTCAGTACTTTGAAGTGCTGCACGCCATCCGAGCATCTGATGAAACAGATTTCATGTTTGAATGCAAAAACCAATCGGTCGGAGGAATTCAAGGGAGGGTAGACAGAGTGAGCGCTGACATTGTGTCTCGGCAGCTGCAGTGTTTCTTCCTTGGTTCTCTTCAGATATACAATAAACTATACTATAATATACATTAAACTATGTTATATACCTTTACAAACATTTGTCATGTCCGCAAGTCAAAGATTTTTGGGTAGTCATGTCGTGTTGTGACATTTTGTTTGCCAACGTTTCGGAACACATTGTCCATCTTCAGGGCGAGTCTGTCTGTGTAATGAAGGCAGTCTGCAGCAGCAAATTGATGATGAGACATGGCGTACTGGCTCTACTCAAGCAGCAGCTGGAGGAATCAACACCGCTAGTTCATCTTCTTTCACCTCCTTAACATCAAGAGGTCATTTGACACAATATTTACAATTGTAGCACACTGTAAATGTGAATAGTTACAGCTGTGGACTAAGTCTGTGTTTGCAAGTCAAAGACTTTTGGGTAGTCAGACTGCCTTTTTTACACAGACTCACCCTGAAGATGGACACTGCAATGTGATCCGAAACGTTGGCAAACAAAATGTCACAACACGACATGACT
>JAPMAF010001685.1:0-10617 GCA_026537445.1 Silvatares holzenthali
TTCCTTACCTAATCTTTAAATCGCTGAGCACATTCTTCGATCTCGCTGTTGGGATATTTATTTGTTCTAATTTATGTTATGAGCAATTGTTCAATTGGTCACAGATCTAATCGTAACAAACATTTAACTTCTCGCGCATCGAAATATCTATGTACAAGTTGTCACTGAACACTGGCTTACTTTAGAGATTCACTGGGAATAAAATGTAAAATTCAAACGATGTATTTTTAAAATATCAAAAATGTACATACTTATACTGTGTGTTTCAAATATATGTTACCTAATTCTTTTTAAAAATGCTTTATATCTTTACGTTCTAAATACTCAATCAGATTTTTATTATATTAAATTCTCTTTATACTTGATTACGAATCGTGACATTACGAGAGTGCCTTTAGTATCTGAACTCTATCGCCATAAAACAAGGTATTTTTCTGTTACCCATAACATTTTTCTTACATTATTTTTGTAGCATTACTTCCTTACTCCTGGGACCTATGCTTCCTGAAGGTAGAGGATGAAGCACCAGACACCTGTATTTATTAAGTTGTTAGCGTCTGAGTAGAAAGTTGTGAACCACGACGTCGCACCATTTGGATTAGTTCGATAATCTGGCAAAAATATAGCGCCCGGCAAACTTGTAATAAGATTATTGTATCTTTCCTCTCTAAAAGCTTATTTTCCTTCTTCCCTTCCAACTTATTGCTGGGAAACTTTACGTTCACTCAGCCTTTGACATGTTTAGATAGGTTCTTGACTTAATAAAAACTATTTTTTTTTTGTATTTTATTTCTCCTTTCATATCTTCTAAGCGAGTTTATTTTCAACGATTAATACATTTGCAATGTATCTTCGTTTAAATTATGAATGTAAGAAGTAGTTTAACTTACTATCGCATATATCGTATTGACCAATATCTTCTATTCAAAATATAAACAGACATTCTAAAAATTGTGGCATTATTGTCATATGTCTCGATACAACAGTAACAAAAAATTGGTTTAACAATTTTTTGATACAATAGTAACAAAAAATTGTGTTAACTATAGGTGTTAAAAATGATTGGTTGTATAACCTCAGGGATTTATACGTTCTTGAGATAGATACTTTTCTTACTTACCAAGTGATGTTATGTTTTTCCCTATTATTTATAATATATATTATTTTACACAGTTCTAGCATATAATTAGGGTTATATTTTCCGTTAATCATATCCACCACTGGAGGCACATTATTCAGACGACATCGGAATACGTTTCCTTTGGGAAATCGAAGAATACCTTGTGCCACCGTGGTACTAATTAATCCGTGGGTCTCTGGGTACAAAACTAATATTAGTATAACATTATGCTTAACCCTTGTTGATATAAAGTATCATTGCAGCATTGAATTAAGTTGTCTCTAGGCAAATGAATAATAATTAATTATTTTATTTACTAAATTGTTTAAATACACGCTCCCATTCCTGCCTTGTTATTGTTATCACTCAGGGTGTGAACCGCTTCGCATGTTTACAGGTAGCGTTCGTTAAAATATTTGTGGACAAGAAACTGATTCTAAGCGGTCGTCGATCTTCAATGCAGTGAGAGTAATTATCGAAGTTTCTAAGACCGACCATATCACCCAACACCTAATTCTTCATTAGTTGAAGCGTTCGGCGAAGATTCAATACAAATTGTGCTGGACGGAAAGCCCGGAATGAAAAGGCTCCATTCTAACTGAGCAATATTTACATCCCGGAAGAACACAATACTCGACAAAAAATGCGATCGGTGAAAAGATCAGCAATGGAAAACTGATGCCAAATGACTCGGAAAAAATAGTGATGGTGCTTTCGCAGTTTCTGGTCCGGTAACATGGAACAAACTGCCCTTGGTTACACGGATAATTTGAGTGAAGATGAATTTAAGTCCCAAACATTATACATTTTTGTTTAATTTGTTGTATTTACAAAATAAACAATAAGGGAATCATGGAAGAGTAGTGTAGTATAGAATCAAACCACCAGCTCAGTATTGTTCTCCTTGTATTAGTATTAATTATATTTAATTATATTCTAGGAAATAAGATTACAATAATATTAAGTGTACAAGAAACGACACCATATTAATTGGCCAATAATAATACGTGTTTTTATTAGTATAATATGTGTATATGTATAACCATGCTTTAGAAAAATAATATTCGGTTGCATCACTGCCCTTGGCATAATTCAATGTATATCATTGTACTGTATTTACACGTAATACTTGTGGTGCGATATTGCTAAACCTTGTGAAGACGATTAATTTTTAAAATTAGATGTAATTGTTTTTTAGTAATACAAACGTAAATTACCAATATTGACATAGTGTATATATGATATATTGTACATTCAAGTAATTTCTCTCTTGCAATTCGGATATTTAATTAAGTTTACTATATGTGAACTATACTATTCAAAAGCTTTACCCAATGTATTGAAAAATAGAATGCACTTATTCGACAGATACAAAACATCTCGTTATTCGAAAATCAGCCCTTAGCGTGATTTTGCTACTCTGGTTTGCTTTATTTAACTCCCGGACTTCACTAAACCAAAGCATTGACATTCAGTGACGTTGTCTAAAGTTGTTCTCTTCTGATCGCATTCATAAAATAGATAGTAATATGAAGTAAAAATGACAATAGTATAGTGTTTCCATTTTAGCAATATATATGATGAGTACAAATTAAATTATTTTTTTATTGTTAATCTGGAAGGGTGCGATTATGTTGGTGTTGCGATTAACGATAAGAATAGCGACAAAGCGCTTCCGGAATCAATACGGGATCAAAGAGCGATTCACCACCACTGGTCCAACATAAACAGAGCTATTTACAAGCATCCTTCCATTTTCGCCGCTTGGTTAGTATCGCTGCTCTCATCGTTAATCGCAGCTCCAACATTTGAAAATTGAACTATTTAATCATACATTTAGATTTTTGTGCGTAGGCTCATCTTTCCCGACCGCTCAAAATACGCAGGCGAGCAGTATTACATTTTGTCTAAACCGTGAATAAAGGGAAAATCATGATATTTATTCGATCATCGTGATGAATCTACGTCTTACGTGGGCCGACTTATTCTTGTTGTTACCCGCATAACTGTGATAATTATAATGATAAATCACCGAATCTGTTTGTATTGTTCTACTGTTAAATTATTAAAACTTACATCAATTCAGTGTGTACTCTATTGTATTGAATTAAGGAAAATAAATTTTAATTGAAAAGTATTAGAATCGTTTGAAGTTCATAATAGCTATCAATACAATTTATCTTCAATTGTGAAAATTATATTTTAAAAAAATTAGCCACTATTTTTTGTAGATTAGTATTTTGTAGATAGTCAGTAACGCTTATAATAATTTTAATATATCTATCTAACTTTTCTAAATGCATGCGTATAATCTCCCTTAAATCTATTATAAGCACTAACGTCGATAGAATATTGGATTATGACTTGTTTATAATATACAAGTATCTAAGTACTATTTAAATATAATATTGGGTTATGACGTATAATTTAGCTTTGGATTATTTAATTATAATGGCTATTTTTGTATACTTATGTCATTGTTTTTTTCTTTCACGTAAATAGCAGATATGCCATATAAATTATAAATAAATAGGTAAATATATCGGCAGATTTTATTTAATTCTTATTTAAGTAAGCTGTATAACGATTACAAAAGATATGCCATATAAATTATAAATAAATAGGTAAATATATCAGCAGATTTTATTTAATTTTTATTTAAGTAAGCTGTATAACGATTACAAAATTTGACACATTTTTTCAATTAAAAAAAAATATATTTACTTTAGAACCATTTGTGCCGCACATATTTTTTTTTATTTTGCTGATCGGTAGTTATTATATTAAACAAACATTCATCAAAATAAATTCAACTTTGCTCATTTTTGTAATTTTAACGCCTAACGTCATTTACGTACACAGGTGTGTGCTTTCAGAATTAATTAGATTATACGCGGTTTATGAGCAGGTGATGAAACCAAAAGTTGCAAATTACATAGGGGGATAGCTCTACAGATGTTTTATGTTTAAAGGGTGATTTGGGGTCATTTCTGAGGGTCGAAATCTTTGAGTAAATTACTACGTTAACCCACATGGAGATTGTTCTGGGAAAATATTTCAGTCCATTCGTATGTTGTTTAGCACCACAGTAAACACCCCATATACAGGTATGAATTACATTGCATAAAACTACTTTATGAATTCTGACAATTAGGCGTGTCCAAAAACAACAATAGCAACATCCTGAATCTCGCCAAGGTGTAATTATAGCGTTGCTTGTAATGACATCACGATGTGAGCATCCACTGATTTATCACAATTATTTCGAATGGTAGTAGTTACAATGGATCATGGAATTTTTAATCCTGTGGCTGGAGTCCCTTGGTTTATTCAGTTTATAGCATAGTCAAAATTATTTGAATTTGCTATATACGAAGTTAAGAAAAGTTTACGAAAGTAGCAATACATTATTTCTACAATATGAAATTTCTAATGATAAGCTATTAAATTTGTACTACATATTTTTTTTTATCTTATACTATGAGACGCAATTACACATGTAAATGCTGTGTAGCAGTCGGAGTAGAGATTAAAAACCTGGTTATTCAGTTCTAGTCACGAAATATGTATAAATCTATTTTACGTGGCTTACAAAACTGAACGGTGGTATTGCTCCAGTGCGATACAAGATCTACCACTCTTTTCTAGTCCAGAGTGAATATATTTTTAAATACCTTTTTTGCTGTTTTTTATTTTTAACATATATTTACACATATATTTAAAACCTGAATAGAAAAATACATTTTTATATACATTTTTTTTTCACTCCGGCGGGATTCGAACCCGCGACCTTCAGCGTTCCTCCAACGCTTTAATCAAGTGCCTTTAACCACTCTGCTATGAGGCCGACTATAGTTAGCATATTTTTCCGTTTCCGTTTTTAGATGATTGTAGGTTTTTTCCTCAGTAAATATTGTAGTAATTTTCTAAAAGAGTTTAGTAAAATTCTGAAGTCCTTCAATGTGCGTGAAAAAGAATAAGAAACAAATAAAATAAAAAAAAGTTATTGACATTATTTGAGAACATTTTATAGGTGAATTAGACCGAAATTCTTCTTAAGTATTTCTGATAACTGCGAACTAATTTTAAAAACTTTATTTAAATTATTTTTGTTGATCGATGTACAGTTTTGTTACTTACTATTTTAATACGTTAGAATATATATTTCAAAATTTTACATATAGTGGCATAGGAGATTTACAGGGAAGAGGTTATTTCTTGTTAGCGATCCAGTTAGCAGTTCTTTGAAAAATTGCTATGTGATAGTAGGAAATATTTATTTTAATAAAAATTTAATCATTCCAAGCGAGAGTATAAGAAATTGAATAGATGGATGCTAAAGGAGCGAATAAAAGTGAACGGAATCAAGAAAACTTGACGCATTCCGTCAAAAACGTTTTTTAATAATTACTTCAGTTTTTAAGCTATAAAACACCAGTGTTTCTCTTTAGTTCTCTGGTTATATTATTGAAGTTATTGAATTCATAAGGAACGTATTTTATATAAGAAAAGAGTTCCAAAATATTAGAAGTTTTTGATATATGACCAAATACGTAAGTAAATTTTAGACTCATTAATTGTGCGCACTAAAATATCCTCAATCGGTCTAAAATATTTTCCGATCGTAATATTTTTTCAATATGTTTTATGCGTCAGTTTTACTGAATGTTTTCTGTCTTGAAACAAATCCTTCTATGATCGACGCGTTCAGAAATACATTATGTATACCAAAACAAATTGTGAGTACAATCCTCCATGTAACGGGTTATATTGTATACCCGCTATCCTGTTTTAGGTAGTCTTACCGTGTCTACAGGAAGATTGAAGGGAACATGTAAATATTTAGTGTATGAAGTTAGCTGGAATAAAGACGATCGCACACGTTGCGTCCGTTCCTGAAACCGAATTTAAATGTACTAATTGAGTGAGTATCTGTCTATCAAAATACGCCGTATGTTGAACCTAAGTCATCTGTCAATTATATAAATAGATTAACTTATAGTTTGCCAGTAAAGCAGTGTCTACCTTACTCATATTCTGGAATATTCTTCATTTTGAATTAATATAAATGTATTTAATATAAAAGGTATTCAAGAAGACATTGTTAAGTTTGATATAATAGTAAGAAAAGGATTATATTTGCGGGCTAGAATGAAATTCTGGACCGCAAAAATCGGAATAAAATCAAACAACATTTTTCAATGAAGATCAAACCTAATTAAAAGTGAAGTTTCATCTATAATATGAAAATAGCATATTGTCCAATAAAAAGTCTTGTCGAATTTTGGTTACATTTATGTTTTTACATTTAACGTTTATGTTATTATCGTGTTTGTACGTATTTTAATTGTTTTGAATAAAACCATTTACCTTAACCTGTTAAGCGTTAACACGTATAAAAGATAATGTGCGCAACGGGTGTTATAACGTTGTATCCTACAAAATAAATACGTTACAAGTTGTTATCACGTGTCTTACTTGTTTACACTTTTATGCAGTCCAAAGTAGAGCACAGTAGAACACAAATCCAACTATGTTGTATACCAACGAACCAATGAATTCTTGATGTCAATATCATAACATTTAGTTATATGTATTGTAATAGTTTGCTCCTAAGGTTTTCTATGAAATGCTTCTTTATTAATCGAGAAACACCACCGATGAAGTATTATTGAATGTATTTTACGAATGTGTGAAATATTGATATTGACCTTGGTACTAGCGATATTTAAAGAACATTCGAAGAGAAAGTAAAGACCAGTGAATGAGTAGTTGGAAATACTATTGGATTCTAGCCAAATATTTTTTTGCCAGGTCAAAGACCTCACATTCGCACGTACTGTTATTCTAACAAGCGACGGCTGCCGAGCGAATCAGAAAGGCTATTAAGTGCAGAAAATACGATAATTAAATTGCTTTTAAGTAACGAGAGCTAATCTAGAGAGCAAGCGTCCTCGCGCTGTGAAAGAAGCTCGTGCTTTCTACGCTTTGCTTATACCTTTTTGCGTAATTATTTGCGGCTTGACAATAAGCCAACGCTTTTTACTAACGCCGCCTACTACTTATTACGTAACTGTTTATTTCTGCATTTATCTTCCAATTGTGTTGTCCGTGTACAAAAGTAAAAACAATAATCGTTACTATTTTCCAACAGTACACTGTAACTCACATTGCGAGATAATATTGGGATAGAGATGATTTTTTATTGTTTTTTGAAAATATCTGAAGATATAATTTTTGAAAAGAAATTTATATCACATAAAACTTACATTTTATTTCGTCGTATAATTAATTTGCCGCTACAGATAGACAAGAATTAAGTAATGACATAAAAATATTACTATTGCAAATATGTTTCTGTTGTAGAGATCTAGTAAAGTAAATAGTATCTGTTGTCGACATACATGCAACACATAAATATTACAAAACACTAAACTTTCTGTAACTAAAACTTGTCCATTGGTAGATGGTAACGTATTGTCTTAAATGTGATGTGGTGAGTTGAATGACCTGACTAGTGATTATTATGGTACCCTCTATAAAGTGCGATAAAAAAACCTTAATAGAGTTGATAACTAGCAATCTGTGTGTCGTCTAAATATCTTGCCGAAAGTATTCTCATTTTCCCCCTTGTATCAAGCTGAAAGGATAGTATTCAGTTTCACAGTTTAATCAATTTAGAGAAATTCTTAGGGAAAAAAGCTTTGGTGAAAACTTCAGGAAATTGCTTTCACTTGTTTTTCTTCCATCTACGTAGTCAAATCAGCCAAGAATATCAAGAAGTGGGGGGGGGGTGTGTGGATATCCCGAATGATGTCTTATTCATTTCGTTGAAATGTGTAATTAATTGCCTGAAGTAGTATGTATTTATTGGACTTTTAGATGATTGTCTTCGTGTAACGTTTTATGACGTGTTGATATGTTGTAGGTTTCAAGGACCCTAGATCGGGCAGAGGTGAAATGGTACAAATTCTAATTTATATAAACAACTCCACATATTCTCCATCGTTTTAACAATGCAATATTTATTATCAAGGGTAATTATCATTATCTTTATATGTTGCGTAAATATACACTTCACTTTGTTACCACTGAGGACTGATACCTTTGAATACCTGGAAATCCCGCAACGAGAATGCCAAATATATGAAACTTCTAGGGCATGTCATATTTTAACGTATATGGCCTGGTAGTACGAATAATTCTCTAGAATTTATTACATCCGTCCAGTAACACCCCGTATCACCATTTTCTGAGAATAGATAAATTAAATTTAAATATATGTTGTTGGTTTTGTCTTCAAATATTCCTACAATATTGTCTGTCAGTACTGTTTCCGTTTTATATTTAGAGTATTTTCAAGTATGAAGCTTGGAGGTAGGAATGGATCCCATTTCCCGTGTGATAAATAATACACATGTTTGATACTGACAGATCACTCTAATTTGACAAAAAACCTTCGTCAAGTAAAGTATTACCATTTGTACGTGGTGTTTACGAGTAAAGTCGCAGGTTTATAATTTATTTACAAGTCACATTTGTTACTTCAATTTTTGAAAGCTGGTAACTTATTCGTTTATGGGTACAAATTCACAGATTGTAGAGCTTTACTTTATTCGTTTACAGTCACAAAATGCACAGATAGGGAGTAAGGCGGGTTACAGAAACACAACAAATAATATGAGTTTATTAAGAGTTAGCATCCCTCCGGCGCGAATCGTGATAGAATATCTGCTGCATTGGGAATAAACTCGACTGAGGGTAGATTTTCCGTTACGTGATGTAAGTTCACCCTATCGGACACAACCTACGATGATAGTCCAACCGTTCCCTGCGGTATTACTTCGATCGTTTTCCGCCAAAATTCTTGGTGATATATGAAAAGCACTCGCGCTTTTGGTTCATAGGTAACCCCGTACTAGGGAACGTTTTAGATTAAAATTTATACCACGTAAATCTTCCCTAGTCCCCTGTACATATTGCTTTTGAGGCTCACATTATGGCCGCATAAAATTCTTTACCCCGTGCGGCATGTTTATCTATGTGGAGGGGTTCATTCAAAAAGGTAATGTAAAATGTGATTCACTTCATTTAATCGTCTTCGCATAATACTTATGTATGGCCCGTGTGGCAAATTAAATCCTTGTATTCCTAATAAATATATGTAGTATAACGTGATATTTTTCACAATACCATCAAGATTGTTTACTAAGTAAAATCGCAGTTTCCGATATACACGACTTAAAGCACATAAAAACTTTTAGACGAAGAAAAAATTAGATCAGTTTGTAGGTTATCGAGAAACAAAAACACGGAATATTATGTAGGATGATGTAAAAGTTCACTGACTGATAAAAAAACTTTCATACAATTCTTAGAAACTTTTCGGAGCCTTTGGAATAAAGATGAGCAAGAAACCGGGAAAAAGTCATAGGTAGTATGTCATCAAATCGGGAAAGTGTGTATGGGTAGATTTACGAAACTTCTAAGTAAATAATATATCATCAATTTTGTGTGTAATGTATATATTCTTCAAACACAGGATGAGGTTACTTGAATCCATTCTTTATGTCAACTTCAATTTCACATTTTGTTTGTGCTGTTTCCATTCCGGAGCTCGGGGGGATGTGGGTCAAATTGTATTAAGATTTCGGGAGAGATTGGCTCTGGCTCGCCCTAAAAGTATAACAAAATGGAATCCCTATAACGACTTTTCTTGACAAGGTTCATCGTTTAATTTCATAAATATGGGTATTGTTTTGGATTTTTATCGTGAGTCATAAATTATTCATTGCGAATCTTTTTATTTTCTTTTGAAATTCGATAAATATGTATAATAGTATAACCTCTGTTTCATTCTTAGAGTTTCAAAATTTCACCTTCTTTCAACCGAAATGGAACAAGTTAAAATGAGCAAAGTTTTTAGTTCATTAATCATTCTGCAGATGAGCAGTCATTCAAAAGTAAACTCAATGAACAGGTTATTTTGTATGCATTTCACGTTCTAGTACTCTATCCAACTGTGTGTATGATGTGCTTTCATCCTAATATGTTTTCGGAGGCTTCGGTCAGTCGGATATTATGAATTCAATCTGTACTATCGTAGTATGTAAGCATTTCCTATTACTAAATTGATGAAATCACCTTATCCGATACATGTTGTGAGAAATGTTTTGTACAAAATAATTCACGCTGATTGCAGTACGGAATTTTCGTTTTGAATTTGAGTAGTCTAATTTGAATGTAATTTTGACTACACGATTGTTTTAGAAAAGCATAAACATTATTTAGGTTCAATTACTTACCCAGTTGTTTGAAATTGTGTTTTCTTATTTTTTTCTTTTCATCCTTAAATTGGATTCATTATAATCCGCTTTAATAAATGTATTATAGATAGTAAATATTACTACTACTACAAGTGCAATATTTATACAACTCTGCCATATCATAATCATCCATAATTAAAGTCGAAGAATTCTAAGTTTTATTTATATATA
>JAPMAF010001686.1:0-10616 GCA_026537445.1 Silvatares holzenthali
CTTCGTATACCATGGACGGACAGGGTCACAAATCTAGAAGTACTGAGAAGAGCTGGAGCAGACAGAGGGCTTTTGTTAGGCATAAGATATCATATCTGGGTCATATATTACGGGTACTGGGGGAGAAATATCACCTTCTGCAATTGATAATGCAAGAGAAAATAGAGGGACATCGAGGAGCTGGTAGGAGGCAGATTTCTGCGCAACATACATGACTGGACTGGAATGGGAGTGGAGGAGCCAGGAGTGTTCCAGGTCATGCAGGACCGTGAGGCTTTCACCAACGTCGGGGGGATCTGACAGGGCACACGAAGAAGTTTTATTATTCTCAAGTCAAAGACTATTGGGTAGTCATGTCGTGTTGTGACATTTTGTTTACCAACGTTAATGGCCCAGTAAAGGACCGAAACGCGTTGTGTTTCTCTAAAATAAAGTGATAGTAACAAAGCTACAAGTGGTTGTTTTTATATATTTATATTTTATTAATAAATAATTTACAATTATTAAATATGGAAGTATCCTATCACAAAGTTACCACCGAACAAATCGAAGAAGAAAGGTAGGTTTGAGAAAACAAAAAGTAAGAGTTGGACAAAGAAATGAGAGAGAAAACGGCTGATAATTAGAAGGGAGATTACAATGCAGAGCCCTATAGTCTGTTGCTCTACCAAACATATCAGCCTAAGAGTACATAATAAACATACCAGCCCAAACTTTCAGACAGAACACTAAGTCCAGAATAATAAATTGGTATAAAAACTATAGAGTAATTGATCTTAAAATATATGCATTTGACTCCTATAATTCTAAATATATTTTATTTAGTAATATTGTTAGTTAAGAGTCTATGTATACTGGGCACTCAGAATTCACATTTCAACAATGCGCAATCGTTAGCAAGCACGTTTGACAAGCGTTAGTTATGGCTCAATCAAAAAATATGCTCTACATGAAAATGTGCATTTTAACAAAAATCTGACGGCACACATTGGATTAACAAATATGTGTTCTGTGTTATCGTACCTGAGTAGCTTCATAGTGCCTAAAATGTGCATTTCCGAGCGCCCAGTTTACGTGTAGTATGTACAGTACAGGCCTTAAAATGTAACTTAATCAAAATAACAGTGCTAACGACTAATTACAGTGAATAGTCAATATTTCATTTTAGTTGAAATTAATATATTGCAAAAGCAGTTGATTTTGCAAGCAAAAATTTTAATTCAAGCAAATTCTTTGGTAACAGACAGTACTATAAAGTGACCATTGCTGTTAGTTATAGAAGTGACAGAGACATAGTATTAAAACAGGCTTACTAGCAATTGTATTCACAATTATTACTAGGTTAGAAATATATAGAATTAGCTATATTTTGTGTCGTCAACAATTTACAGTATGAACATGTCAATTTGTGCAGCTTTGAGGGGAAGAATACTAATGTATCGAAGCTCACTTTGATTTCATGCTAGTCCATTTCGATTAAGAACGGAATTTGATAATTTGTAAATAAGACTTTGCATCTTTGAACTGTTGACTACTGTCATAATGACATTTCAATACGTAAATTACGTTTTAGAAAATAAAAATTAGAGTATAAAATAATCTATTACAAAAAGATTGGAAGAGGGCTGAACTCTATTTTAGCGCTAGTTATTGTTAAATTAACCAAAGACTCGAAATGTTTTTAAATTTAATCTAAGCTTGCCAGTTAGTATTCTATCAAAATGAAATTTAGTTTAGGAGATATTTTTGATAACCATTAAATAAGAGAAGTACTACAGAACCATACTATACCAGAAACTGAAAAAAAAATAGCATTAAAATATTTGAAAAATTTAAATATATAGAATTTGAATACTCACATATAAAACGAAATAAGCACAGCCTTTATTTTGTCATAGCCTGTTTAGCTCTTCTTTCCCATTCGGCTCTCATCTGCAGGATTCCTTTGAACTGCGGAGAATCATCGGTTGCATTCATGTTTCCTCCGTTCTCTAGTTCGCTAGCAGCAACCTTCACGGCCTTATCATCATCAGGCGTGGCCGGAGTTGAACCGGTGACAGATTTTTCCTTATCGGTTTTGTTGTTCGATAGAGCTATCACTTTTGGTTCTGTCGGACTAGCTAACGAGGATTTCCTGAACGGAATGGTAGATGATTCTTTAACAGAAAGGTTGTCTTCACTCTTGATTTGAGTCCACGGACGTTTGGGTAGCGACGAGGACCCTACGGAGTACTGCATCGATTCCATTTTGGCTCCGATCGTCTTTATGTTATCATCGACTTTGTTCTCGTTCGTCGAATCAGGGAACGTCCTATTCCTGAATCTCTTTTCAGGAGTCGAATCGGATACTTCTTTCTTGTAATTCGAAATGTCTTTGTTGTTGATTTCGACGTTATTGTTTGTCGTTTGCAAAGGCGGATTGTTCGTACTGATATTTCTTCTGTACATGTTAGAAGGGACAATACTGATAGGTCGTGTTATCGATTTGGATTCTGTCACAACACTCGCCGGAGTTTTATTGTCAATCACGCTGACAGTGATTGGTCTGGTGGTTTTAACATTTGCAGCCGAAATCGGATTAGAATCGTGCAGCTTTTTAGGCATACGTTGCGCTTGCATCAATTCGACAGTTTCGTTACTGTGTTTTCTAAACTCTATCTGATTCTTTGCCTTGTTTGCCGATTCTGTTGTTGAAGTATCGCTCTGCCCTGATTTTCTCCGTTCGTCCTTCGGAGAGTCTGCTTCGTTCTCTTTATCGCTGTCTCTCGACCGAGTCATTATATTGAATTCATACTTGGAATTTCGCTTAATATCTTCGATTATCTCCTCTTTATTTTCTCCGCTCGTCACTTTTAATATATCCTGAGTTAACGCTTCGGTTTCGCTGTCTTTCAACTTGAGAGATCTCCGTGCGAATACTTTCATCAGTTCCGGCTCATCGTCTTTTCTGTTGCCCGTTTTAATAGAAGACATTGACTTCTTTCGGAATATAACTGTAGAATCTAAGTTGCAGTCATCAGAAGATGATGATGACCTATCGATTCTCATATTCTGTTCGGCAAGGAGTTCTTGAGAAGATATTCGTTTCAAACTCTGGCTCGAATTTCTGTCTCCGGCTAAACTCTCGGTAGACTTCTGTTCTGCGTTAGTGAGTGCTGCCACTTTGGCACTATCCGAGTTAGTTTCGATACAATCAAATGTCCCAGATCGTCTCTTGATGAAGTTTTTATGGGCTGTAGGACTAGCAGGAGGCAAAGACGTTACTGTGGGTGATTTACGGAAACTTAAACTTGTAGGAACTGTGACAGAATTTTCCACGGCCAATATCTCCGTGCTTCTGTTCAGCAAACTTTGCGACCCAGTCTTTTTCAACTGAATATTATAGGCATTATTCTGAACGTTCAAATCGGATTTCTCGAGTATTTCCACATCTTCGGAACTGAATTTCCTGATAGGTTTAGCGAGTTCTTTCGCTTCTACGATAGTATTTTTATCGGTAGACTCAGATTTTTTCAATTCGGTTACAATAAACTTTTCAGACTTCTTAGGCTCATAAGAAATGCTACGCTCTATGTTATCAGACTTTTTCGCAACTGGAGCACTTGAAATTGTCACTTCAAATGTTTTATCAGGCTTTAGAGGAGACTTGATAGATTTGGTGTCATTGATTTGATTCAATGTTCCAGTAGAAAGGACGACATTTGTCGCTGGCTTCTGATCCACCTTATTCAGTTGTATTTTCATGAATTCTGGAATCGCAGCCGATGTGGGAAGAGCTTTGTCAAAAGATTTTGTGTCTTTTTGAACAGTTTGTTTCGGCGCTGATTTATCGTTCTGAGAAGTGAAATCAAAATGCATTGTTTGCGCCCAGTTCGACTCTGGGGTTTTATGAGCAGGTGTGTTGGCGCTACTTTCACCCATATTAAGAACTGTAACAGAAACATTAGCAGTTAAATTTGCTTCTTGAGGAGGTTTGGTGTCTTCAAAGGTAGCGGTCATCTCGTCCGGCAATGTCTTCTGACTGAAACTGACGCTCCCGATGACATCTGGGATCACAGGCTGATTAAGAAAAGCGTTATTATTTGAAATGCTTTCGTTAGAATATGCTTTGTGGCTTTGATCTGTTTTCTCCGTGAAACTCTTGACACTGTCTAGAGAGCTGGATTTTAATGTCACACAATTGAGAGGTTTCGGTGACCCGATAATACTATCAATATTGGCTTCAATTCTCGAAATGTCATCTCTAGCTTTGATAGATCGTGATGTAGAGTTCTTTGTGTAGTGTATTTGTGATTTCAAGTGTTTTTGATATAGGTCAGGTTTCAGACTATCACCGGCACCAGAATTGACAATCAACAAATCGTCTTTAGGATCGGCGATTGCGAATACGTCTGTTTCAGTAAAGCTCTCATCTATGATGGCAGAATTAGTTTTATAATTGAAACTCATAAGAGAATCGCTTCCTAATTCCAACGATGACGGAGGTTCGTTCAATTCTCTTATATTTTTCTTATACGTCGTCTCCCAACTGTCCATGGATGATTCCGAAATGCCAAACATGGGCGGCAAACTCGGCATATCTTGCTGGGAAGCCATAGGTATAATATCTGAATTTAAACGGAAACTATGAGATTTGACAACGGGATTTCTAGACACAGTCGAATCTGGGAACGATAATTCTGCATCCGAATCGAGATGGCTGCCTATTTGGGATATCTTCTGCTGATATGAACTTAAACCTGCTATCTTAGGTTTGGCTTTAGAAATCTCGGCATCGTAATCATTTCTTTGAGTCGTTAAATCAAAATATCTCATTTCAAAATCGGACTTTGAATTCCTCATACTTTGTGGGTCCAAAGAACCTTGTGAAGCTGATTTGAATTCGGTGCTGGGATCGTAATTGTGGGGCCAAACAGTTTTCGGAGGAGATACGGAATAAGATAAAGGCTTAGTGTTGGAATCAGCTGATTTAACAGAAGTCGTCGAAGAATTGAATCCGAAAACGTTGTCGCTATGCACTTGTATCTTAGGCGAAGTGCTTTGCGAAAAATGCACATCTTCGCTAGGATTTAACAGTTTGGAATTTTGATGATTTTTAGTGTATCTTCCACTGTTAACAACGTCTTTCGAAGGATATATTTTCCCTTGATTAATTGATGGGAAAAATCCTTTGGCTTCTTGAGACGTCGTCCTTGGCAAGAGTGGCGGTTTCCTTAAAGACTCCGGACTCACCGGTATATCTTTAGCCTCCATTCTTTGCCGCGATCTCGAGGGTTGATTGGCGCCGTTCTTCAAAATGTTTTCAGCGCTGAGTCTCCTGAGATTAACGTCGTCAGTTGACTTCAAATTAGATTGATACTGCACTTCGGATGACAGTTTTTCTCTTTCTGTTAAATGTTTCAAGTCATTGACTCCGTATTCAGTGGCCGACGCTTTCGAGAAGTTTGTCATGGATTCTTTCAGCAGCGGATCGTGAACGTAACCTCCCCGGGGATCGATCCTCTTATGCGTTTGATTCGAAAACACCTTCTGCCCGATAGATTTGTGAGATTGCTCAGAGCACACCATTTTCTGTTGTCTTATGATTCCGTGTTCGGTGACGTTGGATCTCGCCGTTGTTTCAGAACTGAAGCTTTTAAACGACATTTGGTCTTTAACTACTTGTTTCTTTTCATCCATCTGCTCATCCTTATCGTTATTATCTTTCTTATTCTTCTTTCCGCTTCTTCTCAACAAAAGTCTCCCAAAGAATGATTCTTCTTTTTTATTACCTTTTTCCGATGGTTCATCCATTTCCTGGCACTTCAATTTGTTTTGCATCTTATCCGGGATAACATTCTGTTGGGCATCGATGTATCGTTCGGTGTTCTTATCTGCGCTCTTCCTTTTGGCCTCCGTGGTTTCGTCAGTCAACAGTTCTTCTTCTTCACCTACAGACCCGAATCTCTTCTGCAACTCTCCGGCTAAAATATTAAATTTATTATCGACACTCTTATACATTGACATACCCTGACTTGGTGCGTGTTGAGACGAAAGATTTCTTTCAGATAGCGACTGAGCCGTATAGTGGTCGGCGAAAACAGAGTTATTGTCAGTTTCGTCCGAGTCATTTTTCTGAGCGTTGGATTTGCTTCGGGTGACCTTGACTGTCTGCGTGATTTCCTCGCTGCTCGAGAGACTCAATTTCATCGGCGACTGGCTGTATTGCCCTACCATCTGACTCAAAGCTAACCCCGGAGGTAGCGAAGACGATTTCAATCTCGTTTCTCTTGAAACATTCGTAGAAGCGTCCGTCATCTGCGTGGAGGTGCTGGAGTACTGCGAATATTCCATTTTCTCGTACCGTACGTTCGAGGTGGTCATCATATGGCGAGTGTTGGATGTCACACTTGTCGATGACACCACATCTGGAAAAACAAACAATGGAAGCAAACATTTAAACGAGCGAAGCTCTTCTCACTGTTAAATCGTCCGAAGTCGCCGGCAAGCTTGAGCGAATTAGTCAGTACATTGCTTTTATTTATGGTACACATTTACGGATAGAAGTTAGTCATAACATCTAATAGATAAGTTAAGACAATGATATTTCCATGTACAGTATCTCTATTTTATTCTAACATTGAACATTTATCACAATCCTCGTCAAATATGCATCAAGGTGAACACAACACAGACCCTGTGCACTTAATGAATATTTTATCAATCATTGAATATTGAACAGATTTTTTTATATAAATACTATAATTTTTTGCCAATACTTCATGTTTTTTCAAATTGATTTCTTTTATACCCAAATGAGACTGAAACAATAACTTAGTGCTTCCTCAATTTTACTTATATAAAATAAAATCAAATTATAGGAAGGAATCATACCCATGGATTGAAATAAAAACGTTACATGCGCATTTTCATTCTCTTTCTTTGGTAACTTTGTAATTTTCCACTTTGCCAAAATCACAAAGATTCAATGAGGTTCTACATGTTTCGGTATTATGTTATTATTATTAACATGGATAACTTATATAGCGCCGTTTTCGTGAGAAAATTACCTCAAGGGCGCTGCGACCATAATCAAGAATGTAAACATGTAGAATTTGTGTATGTGAATTGATGTATGTAATTTAGACAGTGTAAAACTAAAGAAGTATTTTGTTATATGTATTTATTTATTTATTAAAGAACTGTAAAAAAGAATTAATTAAATGAATTGGATAGCATAATGGTACCTGCACCAGAATACCTACAGGTAGGAACGCACGATCTCAGTTTGAGCATAATGTTACTTCTACTTCTACAACACAAACCACTTACAGTTTAGTGTAGAAATGGTACAAAATATTAATATAACTCACTCGTGTTGAAAACAGATTACAAACAACTGAGAGAACAGATGTCATGATATATTTACAATAAAAATTGGCGAAATATTATAGTATATTTAAGTAAATTTAACCCTCAATTCTCACTGAACTTGATTCAAAAGGTATTTGATTTCTAGAAGAGTGTCCGAACAAGAGCAAAATCACGCAGAAAAGATTTAGCCGGCCTGTTAGTTCTCATTCAGAATATGTAAACCGCAAATTGATGATACGACATGGCGTGTCTTGTGGCTCTACCAAAAGCAGCAGCCGGAGGAATCAGCTTCCGATAAGCGAGCTTCACACAGGCCTCCATTGCACCCTTGAACCTGAGTTTGTCAGACAGACTGACTCTGAATATTAACACAATGTCAATGAAATATTCAGTAAGACACTGTTTAAATTCTCCATTCATTAAAATAGCATTTTTCGGGAATATCTTTTATACCATTATTCAGATATGTCATGATTCTGTTGGTACTTTCAGTGACTGTATAACCGAGTTCCCACTGTATATGTGTAGTTATCAGTAGAGTAACTTTGTAGTTCACAACTGTGATTAGCAATGGCTAATAAATTTTATTTACTTTCTTAGCCCCAAGCACTATTCATTGTATGAATTGAAAATGTTTCGGTTATAGACAGGCCATGCTCACAAATGCCTTTGAAGAATACTCCAAATTCAATAAAAAATTCGTCAAAGGCATTCATGAACATAACCATTCAGTATGGCCAAAACATGTTGAATTTATTTAATAAATATTGGTGGAGATTAAGAAAATAAATAGAACTTTACTATGGAAGACTTCAGTTACTAATTTCGAGAATTTTTAGCAAACCGTAGCCTGCTCAATGAACAAAAGATTAGATACAGTTAAATAATTGATTGTGTTATAACAAGCCATTAACAGTATATTTTGCTGGCAATTTGGGCCATTTTTCTCAGAGATTCGGCAATAAGTATTAAATGTGTTCACGAAATTGACCGGAATCGAATCAGATGTGATCACGGCTACTAGACTTTAGGTAAACTCATCCATTTCTTAAACACACTGTTGCGTTATATAGTAATCCATTTTTAATAATGGCATGTAGCCTTGTTTGATTGACCATAATGCACAACAGTAAATATTATGTATTGTCTAGGACTGTCACAACTAAAGGATTCGTATTTAGACTTTTGGATAGTCATGTTGTGACATTTTGTTTGTCAATGTTTCAAATTACGTTGCAGTGTTCATCTTCAGGGCGAATCTGTCTGTGTGAATAAAGGAGGCCATAGAGATTTACAAACACCCCAACATCAATAAAGAAGGCGGACTTCACCTCAAGATGGCATGCAATACAGTTCTGGCCCAGTCGCAGAGCTCTATGATTCTTTAATGCACAGCACAGAGATATTGATATTTTCCAGATGCCCCTAAGCACACTTCCATTAGGTAATCTTTCTCATCTAATTTATTACGTTATTGCTATACCTTACATACTTTTTACTTTGTCTGTTTTAAAATAAATAAATAAACATTATTTATTTACTATAAACATGTGTTGTGTCAATTTTTGATAACAATTTAATTTACATTTTCAATATTGAAAAAACATTTCTCATTTTTAATGCTTATAATGTAAATAAATAAATATTGTTCATGTCTTTCTGACAGTGTTGGGCAAAAAGTAATAGAATTACTGATTACAAACAGTTGTCGATTACAAATACCTATTGTAAACCGCATACCATATCGTTTGAAAACATCAATATATATAGGATTACAAAGAATATTTATTATTCTGATGTTTTCAAATGATGTGGTATGCAGTTTACAGTAGGTACTTGCAATCGATTACTCTTTGTATTTATATTATTGCATTATAATTGTTTGTATAAACTATAATAATAAATAAATAAATTGCTAACTAATGTCATTTTCTGACTATCTTATAACATATACAGACCATGCTATGAAGATGAATACTGCAATGTAGTCCGAAAAGAAAAAAACTGTCACAACTTAACAAACTACCCAACAATCTTAGATTTGCGAGTACATTGGTTTTTCCGCTCTTATTTGGACACTGTTTATTTTGCTAGAATCAATATTAATCAATATGTACGATGGAAATTGAGTTTAAGATAGAAATGAGTAAATTGAAGTATTTTTGTAGGCTTTCATGACCAAGAGATTCACAAGTCAAAGACTTTTGGGTAGTCATGTCGTGACACTTTGTTTGCCAAAGTTTCGGACCACATTGCAGTGTCCATCTTCAAGGCGAGTCTGTCTGTGTAAAAAGTTAGCCTGACTGGTGTGAAAGGGTGCTTGCTTAAGTGCTAGGTGAGAGTACCGCATTGTAGACAGGTGTGTTTTTGTTACAATTCGCTTGCCATTAAAAAGTCATTAGTGACTAATTAGGTGGCCGGGCCAGAGCTGGATACCATGCCCCCTTGAGGCGAAGTCCGTCGTCTCTATTGTTATTGTTGGGGTGTTTGTAAATCTCTAAGCCCTCCTCAATGAGTTGGGCATATTGATTACTAGATTTTCCCAGTATCTTGGGCACAAACGAGAAGAAATGTCTAGAGTCCAGAAAGTGCTAGACTAAAGCCAATTTGTCAGAGTTTCTCAGTTTCACTGCTCTCTGGTGCTCGCTCACTCGTTTGGCAATTGTTCTCCATGTTAGATCCACATACACCTTGTCACAATCCTGGCATTCCAGCTTATAGACCCCATCTGATTCAAGGGGGTCCTTGTCTTTAGTCAATCCTAACAGGTCCCTAATTTTTGTCACCGTCCTGAAAACTGTATATATTATATATTTTCTCAGGACTTCCTGGCAATCCTGTCACATTCTGTACATAATGCATATGTGTTATGCCTTGGGTGTTGGAATAAATTGGAGCTAAATATTCTACTCTTATTTGGACACTGTTTATTTCACTAGAATCAATATGAATCAAAATGTACAATGTAAATTGAGGGTTTAATATAGAAATTAACGTAATAATAGTGAGAAGCGAATATGGTTAATGGTATTGGTTATTGTGTACGAGAATAAACGTATGGACATGTATAGGCGTATTTAATATGGCACAACAATGTGGGAATGTTAGTGCAGTGGAAGAATGGTCGGTGGAGCATACCTGCCGCCTGCTGCCGGGTGATCACTTCCGGAGTGATGCTCCTCGTGATCTCCTCGTTCACTTCCGGAGTCGTTGGCAGAACTGTGCCGGGTGACATCTAAAAACATTATTCAAATATATATATA
>JAPMAF010001687.1:0-10615 GCA_026537445.1 Silvatares holzenthali
ATAATAATCTAAGTGATATTTATAAATAATATAAAATAAAAATGTTGATTACATTGTGTACCTTGCAGCCTCTGGTCGTGTATGACCTGCTGCTGATGTTGGGCCTGTTGCTGACGCAGCTGCTGCAGCTGCTTCCATTGGCGCTCCTGCTCTGCTTCACGAGCTCCACGTTGTCCACCAGACACCTTTTCCTGCTCCTAAATTATCATATTACATTGTCAGAAACACCCTCTTTACACATTCACTCTACTCTACAATACTTTTACACATTTCAATCTACCTCTGCCCCTTTCACCAAGTTCGGACATGGAATGGCAGATAGAGTATAAAATATAAAGTAATTAATATAACATGTGTTGAACTCGAGCATTAAGATAGCAAATTCCTATAAAAACATACCACCATCATGGATGGTCATAATGGAGGAAAAATAACTCATTCATGGTTCCACCAATAAAAATTAATTTGAAAAAATTAGAAAGATAGTAATCCGAAAAACGGCTCATGCCTTTATTTTAGAAAACATATGGATGAACAAATATCACTAAAACGTTGTAAGAAAGTTTCAAGATGTTTGAAGGTTAAATTTAAAAAATAAATGTTGCTGACAAAGAGTGACCCAAGATTCCTTTACAATTTCCTTAAAGTGATTTTCTCATGAGAACAGCACTAAATATTGCACACAAAAATAATATTTGCATACATAGTGCAACCGTCAGAATGTGAATTGAAATATTAGGGGTAAAAGCTAAATTCCCACATACTGAAAAATATAAAATTTTGTATACAATTATATTCATTCAGGGCTGGCATAACCATATAGTGCCGAAACTGTGATGTGGAATAGCATCTGTCATAAGGCAAAAAGAAATTGATGATATTGCCACAAAGTTTTACCATGTATAGAATGTGTAAAAAAAGACAATAAGAATGAAACATTGATTGCGATAATAATTTAAAATAATACATTAGCTTCTAATTGCTTGAATTTTTTCAGCAGTGTATTATCGGCATCAAAGTGGATTGCTCATCGAACCAACTTGTAGGCTGTATTTTGAGATTTAGCGCTATGCTCACTTACGAGAGCTCGATGAATGTGTAATATTAAATTAGAAATACAACAGAATTAAAGTTGATATGCAAGATTTCAAATGAATTGTTAAACTAAAACCATTCAAAAGAAGTAATACTTAAAGGGATAAAAAGATACTAATATAGCTACACAATTACACAACAGAGTTTCAAAAATAATGTTGACTAACTAACCACGATATAACCAGCACATAGAAGATTCAATTTCAGTTTTTTTTTTCAAAATGTATAATACAAATTACGTAACACAACACAAAGATTGAAATTCTATTCAAAATACACATCAACAAATGTACTGAGCAAATCAATATAATTTTACATGTAATAATAATTGTATCTTAACAAAAATCGTTTTGTTCAAATTTAAAAATGAAATGAATCTGAATATGTATCATGAATAGTATCAAGAAAGTTACGAAGCGAAAGCTTAAATATTAAAAAATGAATTTTTTATTAATGAAATTGTTAGACATCTTTATGAATATTTTTATGGATTTATAGTATTGGGTTTGTAATATTTCATAGGAGCGGCTAGTCGGTAGCGGTAGAGGAGATAATGACATTATTAATACGGCTTGTAGAATTATTACGAGACGTAGTGTGATTCAAGTCTAGATAGTGGATAGTGAATACAAGTTTGGCATTGCATACAGATGATAAGTTCATATTTCAAAATGAACATTTAAAAAGTTAAAATTGACAAAATGAAAACAGCCAGAAAAAAATAACATATTGAGAAAATGTATGTAATAAAGCACTTTATGAGTTAGTTACCTCCCATTCGTATCAATAAACGTATCAAATTATTAAGAAACGTATTAAAAATAAAAATGATGAGTGAATAAATGATGACATCTACAAATGATTAAAAATACAATATCCGAATTCCCAATATAAAATAAAGCACAAAAACAACCACAACCACCAAAGCAAGCCCACTAAGAATTATAAGATACGGGATACACGAGGACGCCTTTAGGGTGTTGTATGGGTGCGGTGAGGTGAGGTAAGGTGGATGGGTACAAAATGATGAGAGAAACATGCTGTAAACAGTGACCTGTCCTCGCCAGCGGCACACGGGCGCAACTACTCAAGCCGCAGAGCAAGTAACGCAGCGCAACTCAGACAGCGGCTATACACAGTGACACGCATACCATAGGAACACGGAATCAGGCTCTCAGAGAAATCAAACACGACCGGCAAAAAACAAAAGAGCAGGCAGAACGTTGCGGTTAGAGATGAGAATACCATAGTGCGGTCAAGGGCCAACTCCTGGGGCATGGAGGGGAGGGTTCTCATGATCTCCGAGGGCGTCAGCACGCGGATGTGCGGGTCTCCGGGGGGACTGGGTAGCGGGGCGTGTGTGTGGGTGTGGGAGTGGGTGCCCGAGTAGGCGGAGGCGGAGACGGACGCGCCCAGCAGGGCGAGCAGCGGCGCGGGGTGGCGGGCACCGGCGGTGAACCTCCCGAAGGGGTTCACGGTGACATTGGGCGCGGGGCCCTCCGCGCCGTGCAGGAACGGACCGAACTGGCGGTGGACGACTACACTACGACCGGTGTTAGTGGCGGCGGTTAGTACGACCGGGCTGGGGGGGGTGTGGACGAGGTTAGTGGCGGGAGCGGGTGTTAGTCCATCCGGGGGCGGCACCTCTGCGGGCTGCTGCTCCGCGGCCGCCGTCGACTCCGGCGGCACCATCGCAGGCGGTGTCCGGATGCCGGGAGTAGTCGCGGTGACCGGGCTCGGGGCCACTCCTGAGGGCTCCTCCTTGGGGATCTGTTGGTGCGCCCCAAACATCTGTCACTTGTACTGATCACTGCCACTTCCGCACACCACACCACTCCACTCCGCTCCGCTCCACTCCACTCCGCTCCACTCGACTCGTCTAAATACCACTCTAGCGGGAAAAGCAGCGGGGAAGCTTCACATATATGATTCTTACGGCAATTCGTAAAAGTGGTAACCGGAGGAATGCACACAAAAAAGAAAAATGACTGTGAAAACCCATGATTACTCAAGTGCCCACTAATAATATAATTAACACACAATAGCGGATATATGGTTTTATTATACAACACATATTCCTAAAGTAGAAAATGGTGTTAGTCAAATTTCTTTGCTGTTAATCACCATGACATTCAATATAATATAATGCAAAATACTACAAGGATAGTGAGAGGTAGAGTTGTCACCGCTTTGGAGCATTGGACCACCACATAACACTCGGCACCTCTGGAAAGATCCAATCAGAGCTCGCACTGATCATACATAGCATCCAAAATCTTTACTCTGCCACTTTATCCTCATAGTATTATGAACGGACAATCTTCGGAGCCCGTAAATGAACAATTTAGAAATTTGGTATATATTTGGCAATTTGTGTAGCATTATTTCAATAATGTGTCAGCGTAATATGAAGGAAATTTCAAAGGGAAAACTTTTACAATACCTAATTACCAGTGATGCTTGATATAGCACAGCACAATCAAGTGTCAGAAATCATCTAGACATCACAAAAGAATATACAAATATTATATATGAGATTACACGGGAGTTAGCAAATATCTAACCTGTCTCGCTCTCTTCATGCGAATAGCTCCGCGATTATCTCTCGCCTGCTGAAGATACGGTGTCTTTTTATCAACAGATAGAGCCCTCCATTTCTTCAGAATTTGTTTATACCTGTCAGACCAATTGGGATATTCTGTTTTCCATTCTGGGTGATTCATGTTGGCATACAGAACAGCCGATATAGTAGCTGATGAACCTAATCCTGTAACAACAGTATAAATATATATCACTAATTCATTAATCAACTAATTAAGTGGCTTAATGGCTGAGGAGGTAAGTGTGCCAGTCTACCTACCGGTAGGAATTTGTATTCAAATCTCAGCTCTAAAATAATGTTATTTCTATTTCTGTAGAAATAGTATAAGATGCACCTCACATTCAGTGTTGTATGTCTCTATTTTTAAAATAAAAAAAACACAAGAGCAACACTCAATTTTTCAACAAACAATTTTTTCCAAATCAAAGAATTCGCTAACCCTCATCCGCTTTCATCTTCTCTGTGGTCCTTTGATTATATGTAGTGGTAGGCTGGGCTAAAGAAGGCTGTGAAGTGCTAGAATCTGTTGCCATTCCTTCAGGTGGTAAAGAGCCCCACTGCCCACTACTCTCGGAATAAGC
Organism: Silvatares holzenthali; assembly: GCA_026537445.1. Classification (NCBI taxonomy): domain Eukaryota; kingdom Metazoa; phylum Arthropoda; class Insecta; order Trichoptera; family Pisuliidae; genus Silvatares; species Silvatares holzenthali. Next base: position 4,279 of record JAPMAF010001687.1, read on the forward strand.
TGGACTCAACTGTGAGCTTCTGTAATATATACAGTACAAAGCATGTATTAACAATATGATAAAATAAGAGATTTCACTATATTGTATATATTATACATACAATATATAACAGGATAAGTTTATTAAAAATAATATATAGTTTCAGACACATACCCGCTATATTCAGTATGATATGGTGATGGGAATTCAATAGGACTGGACAACTGCTGTCGCTGGTGATTGTAGCTACTGGATCCACTCACAGAATTCACAAAAGATACAGAGGATTCTTGAGATTCCTGAAAAGAACAAAAATAAATTATTCACTGTAAATATACTCAAATGGTGCACACAAATACAAATACAATCCATCTGCAAATACCTGAGAGTCATCCGTCAAAACACCCTTGAAAATTTCCTCTACGTCTCGGCTGTCCATGTTAGGTAAAGAATCTGGGACCATTGATTCTAAATTAACAGCTAACAGAGATAAATCTTCTTTGGCTGTCACACTGGCCTCAGCATTTGATAACTTTAAAGGAATTTCTGAAATATTGACAAAATGACATTGTATTATAATCATTAACAATTGTTTTTGTGGATTGTGTGTTGTACACATAGTGTTTACCTTTATGCATGATATCAGAATGCAGAGGCTTAGTGACCATTGACATGTTAGTGTCACTCATTCTATTTTCATGGCTAGGTTGACTTGGTAGCATTGTCACCTCCTTGAGACCTTTAGAATCTTCAGATAATAGAGGTTCACTCTGTCGACCAGACGGATTGTCTTCAGTTTTCACTAGTTTCTCAGTAATCATTTCATTAGCTTTATCCTGTTTTTCCTTCTCCTCTTTGGTACGAAGCGCTTCAATAACTTCCAATTCCTCCTGTAAAAATATTTGATAAATTTACATTGATCTTAATAATGAATATACAAAGGACATCTTGCTAGATGAACAAACCGGATTAAGGAGGATGGTGAGAGTGGGTGATTGAGCTCTGTCACTGTCACTGTCAGATGCCGGACCTCCGGGCCCCGAATTCGGCGTTGTGTCCAACAGTTCTCGACCAAAGAAGGCTTCCTGCATGTAAGAAGGAAACGCTTCCATCAATCGAGAACGAGGTTTTCTTCTGGGCTTTTTCCTCACCAAATTGGGACTCTCCGAAGCATTTGCACCTAAATTAACCAAAAGAAAAATTTAGAAGACATTTGCAGGGTAATCATGTTCAGTTGTAATTCTGTTTTTGGTAAAGTTTATGAATGCACACAGTGATGCTGTGAAAAATTTAGAAGACATTTGCAGGGTAATCATGTTCAGTTGTAATTCTGTTTTTGGTAAAGTTTATCCACACAGTGATGTTGTGTGTATTAACACCGCATAATATGTCTAGCTTTATGCATTTACTCACTGTACTCACTTGTGGGTGTGGTAGGTGTAGTCGCTGTAGGCTCCCCTTCGGCTGAAGTGGTCGGGGTACGCCCTCCTTGACGCCCCCTCACACTGAAGCCACCAATGCCAACACGGTTGAGATTTCTCTGCCTTTTTCTGCGCAGCATCGTGTGCCCCGACTCAGCAGTGTAAGTAGTGAAACCTTCCGGGGGAGGTCCATCTTGAGATACTGACCATATCATGCCCTCTTTGTACATACAATTTCCTATAAACAACGCTAACATTTAATTTGTTAACATTGATCGATTGAGTTCTCTACATTCCAGAGTGGGTGAATCCCTTTATTTCAATAATCAGTTTGTGTTGAAAGACACAGTTTAGAAAAATTGTATAATAAATAAATAAGAACTATTGAAATACTAATATTTATATTAAAAAAAATAAGAATTTATTATAAAATAATTTTTCATAAGGCAATCATTTTCTTATACAGGAAAGAGTGAAAGAGATAATTTTAGTTATATTTTGATTATTTGAAGATTTTTAATAAGGTCACTTGATTTTTGCTGCCAACTGCAACAGTTTGTATTGAAAACCTTGTGCAAATGTTGGTGGGAAATGCCGTATGAAAGAGAATCGTTATATCTCCCTCACTCTGTAGTAATTGCATATTTTTGTATACTGCACCAGAATAAAATGTCACTGGATTATTTAATATCTTGAAATAAAATTTAATGTTCTTTAAATTATTAGATGCTTGCATGTATTCTGATCATTTTTTCACTTTAAAAAGGCATTTAATCAGAAAAATTGGTACAGTGTATATTAATCAAAATATTTTCCATCATTTTCTACAACTTTTACCCATCTTTCTTGCAACATGGCGACACCGTGTCGAAAGAACAATGTTGGTTTGGCAGCGATCCAATCATCGATCCATTTTCGCACTTCTTCAGCATTTCGAAACCGTGTGCTAGCCAAGCCATGCTGTATCGATCTGAACAAGTAGTAATCAAAAGGCACTATGTCTGGTGAGTACGCTGGGTGCAGCAAAACTTCCCATTCGAGCTGCAACAGTGTATTCTTCACAACTCTTGCAACATGTGGCCGAGCATTGTCTTGTAAGAAGATAACTTTGCATCTGTTACTCGCTATTGCTGTTCTTTTTTGCAACAATATGTCATCCAATTTGTTCAATTGACATCGGTAGATATCTGCAGTTACAGTTTCATTAGGTTTTAGCAGCTCGTAATACACTACACCTTGCTGATCCTACCATATGTACAGCAAGACTTTATGGCCATGAATATTCCATTTCGCTGTTGACGTGAATGGCTCTCCTGGACTAACCCATGACTTTTCGTGGTTGGGATTGTCGTAGCAGATCCACTTTTCAAGCACCGAAACTTTCAGAAACCGCGATGTTGAAACGGTTCGAAATGGCATTTTAAGTAAATTCGTACGGTAGCCAATTTCCTTCCTTTTAGAACTTTCCCATCGCATATAAAGTCTGGAAACAGTTGATTTATCAACTGCTAAGCTGTCTGAAAGTTCTTTAAGAGTTTGAACTGGATTCTTGTCCAATAAGTCTTGTAATTCATTGTCTTCGAACTTTTTTGGTCCTCCAGACAATTCTTTGCCATTGACATCAAAATCACCACTTTTAAACTGTTGAAACCAAAACCAACATTTAGGATGTAACGGAGCAGCATCACCATAAGTTTCTAAAAGTGTTTGATGGGCTTCAGCAGCAGATTTCTTCAAATCAAACAACAAAAGTAATGAATGTCGATAATGTAATTTTGAGCATTCCATGATTAGCGTCTATATACACTGAATAACTCAATAACACTAAATGGAAAACTGTTATTTTATGTAGAGAAATGTCAAAACCATCGAATTTAATAGTTAGGTTAGTTTGTTTGCATTGATACTTGCATCTTCACCAATAGATATCGTTGATCAAAATACATGCAAGCACCTATTATTTTAATATAAATTAACATGCTCTACGTAAATTTGTAGATAAATTAAGTGTTACCTGGCTCTTCTTTGATATCGATGGGATCTAGTTTATTATCATCATCGCAATCCCCTCCTTGCACAACTGACTCGATCGCAGCCAATATTCCTAAAAAAAAAAGATGAATCTTTTAACACCTAAATCTGAGAACATCATAATACTACAATTAGCTGGGTACATTTTATGGTCATATTTTATTAGTAGCAACAATAGTGAATGTATTTTATTTTTAAAATAATATTTGAAGCACCAACCAGAATTTTTGTCTACAGGCGTATCCCCTTTAGGCCTTCTCTTCTTTCGAGCTCCCATTAGCCCAGATACCCCGTTCCCATCCCCCTGCAGAGCTCGCATCGCCCTCATACCCCCTGCGCTAAGACACACTCCATCTAAATAAAACTCTCCCGTATTCACTGGTGGCGTGGGGGCGCGCGGCGGAGGCGCCGGCACCGGAGGAGGTGGGGGAGGAGCCGTGACCGCTAGATGGGGTGGAGGAGTATCTCTGGGCCGGCACAGTAGACATGTATACCTACAACAACAATAACCCAATTTAATATTATTTTGTATTTGGGTGATTTACTCAAAAAAAACACTACAGCTATTATCTGCCTACGTAATAATAAGATAATGTATTTTTTGATTCAGATTTTAAAAATATAAGTGTAAGTATATATTTAACAAATCAAAACAACAAAAAAATACATTTAAAAATGCATATTCACTCTGGACTAGAAAAGAGTGGTAGATCTTGTATCACCCTGAAGCAATACCACCATTTACTATTGTACGCCACATGAAATGGATTTATCCACGTTTCGTAACTGGAACTGAATAAACAGGTTTTCTTTCTCTTCTCCTACTGCTACATAGCATTTACATGTGCAAATGCTCTGAATATTACAGACCCAGACAGATGGTGTTGTGATGTCTCATGTGTAGCATAAAATAATATAAAAACAAAAAAATATAATAGATAATGACCACTTGTATCATTTGAATTCCATATGAATATAAATAAAACTATTTTGGAAAGTGTTCGGGAAAAAATTCTACATACAACATATTTTAAGAGATTTGGATGTTATCTAATCTCTTCTAAACAGCAAGTTTACTTTCTTACATATTTTCTACATGGAATGTTGTCTTTTCATTCCTTTCTAACTCACACTTAATGCATTATTTCATTTACATATTTAATGTACCATTTCATTCTTCTTATTCACGGACTAATTCACTACTCAAAAATTGGTTTATCAGCTTCCACTAACTATTCTTGTGCCGATCAATTGTCTTTAGTAAGGATTCTACAACTTCTTAAAGAATTATCTAGCAACACTGACATTTACCAACTACCTTGGGCTACATTGATCATATTATTAAATTTATAGTATTAATATATTTGTGCCTTCCTTTTGATATTAATAATTTAATTTATATTATACAGTATATTATTGATTTCTTCATTATTATATATTTGTTCTTCCTTCGCTATAATAATTTAATTGATATTGTATAGTAAATACATATTTCACATTTTCATTAAATATGTTCCTTTGATTTTCACATTCAATTTATTATTTCTCGTTTATAATTCAGGGAACTGTAATGTAAATAAATAAATATTTGTTATATAAATAGCAGATCTAGAACTTTATATTATTTCTAAATTAGATCTGCTAAATAGGTAAATATTCTCAGCATGCAAAGCAGAAAATTGTCGAGATTCAATAAGGTTAATATAAATTTCATGCTATCCCTTACTTCTGTAGAATATTTTTGAAATTATCTATGCAGGTTATTGAGATGGTTTGGGCATGTAGAGCGAATGGGTGCTGAGAAGCTAGTACAGAAAATCTATGAAGCAAATGTTGAAGGTACAAAATACAAGGAAAACATGGCATGATCAGACCAACCAAAAATTGGTTGATGGCTCTATCCGCAGTCGTAAGAATCACAGAGTATGCATGAGGAGATGTACGAACGTGGATGAAGCGAGAGATGTATGCCAGGACAGAGTGGTATGGTGCTTGATCCTCTCTGCCTGCCCCTACGATGAAGCGGCGTGATAGCGTATTGTATCTATGCAGGTTTGCAGCTTATTAAGCATTCACAACAGTCCTACACATAACATTTTTAAATGTATACTAGCCTCCTTCTAGAGTTAGGAAAATGATCAATCAAATTATTTGGTTTATTAAATAAATAATAATAAATATATTGAAAAATGCAATACACCATCACGCCGTTTCGCTGTAAGGGTAGGCAGAGAGGATCGAGCGCCACAGCACTCTGTCCTGGCATACATCTCTTGCTTCATCAACATTCATACATCTCTTCATGCATACTTTGCGATTCTTACGACTGCGGACAGAGCCATCCATCAATATTTGATTGACCTGATCATGTCACGTTTTCACGTTTATTAACAAATAATGATTTTATTCCTGTTCCGGGGGGAGGATTGTGCAATCCACTCAAATCATAAGTTAAAGCTCAATTACATATTGGCATAATATATCATGACATTTTAAGAAACTTAAACAAAGTATTTCAACATACCCTTTCTGACAGCAGATGTCAGCTTCCTCTTCATTGTGAACAGCATCGCAAGCGGCGTGTAACCAACGTCGGCAAGGCGCACACTGCAATATTAATTCCCCGTCGCTGTATGGTGTGCTGCACGCTGCGCACATCACTAACGAGGCGCATGGACCACATTCTGATATCAAAAAGAGTTGTTCGCCTTTAATTGTAGAGCCAAAAAATTTTTAACCCCAAACAAACTTAGTTCAGTTTTTTTGTCAGTCGAGTGGTTGAGTGGCTAAAAGGCACTTGATTAAAGCATTGGAGGAACGCCGGAGATCGCGGGTTCGAATCTCGCCGGAGTGAAAAAAAAATGTACGTAAAATGCATTGTTCTATTCAGGTTTTAAATATATATA
>JAPMAF010001688.1:0-10614 GCA_026537445.1 Silvatares holzenthali
CAGGGGAAATCTTCTGTCGGTCCGGATGGTATTCCGCCATTTATACTTAAAGGCTGTTTTGATGTTCTCTCCTCACCCCTCTTTGAATTGGTAAATTGGTGGATTTTAGTCAATTGATAAAATAAATGATATATTACGCGGCGGCGAATTCAGATATTCATAAATCATATTTTCTTTGATTGCCCAACCAACGTATTGAATTTACGTCTCAATTAATGAAATGTAGTGTCCAACTTAATTAATAAAATATATAGAGGAGCTATTCCAGAAAACAGATGATAGGGAGGCTTGCTCCATCGCCAACGTTGGGGGGACTCACGTATACAGCACGTGAAGAAAAGATGTATCCGATTCCTAATCAATATCTTATCATTATTTTAGTCTTGATAATCCTTAAGTATATATTGTCCTCTTAAAGTGAAACAAATTGTTCATAATTTCTTATACTTTTGCTACTTCGAACCTAATTTCTTTATTACTAAGGATCTTGACCTTTCTAATTTAAATGGTTCTAACGATCGTCTCCTATATCTTTCTGCACGGCATAGCTTGATGCCGCTGACATTGATGTTCTCATAATATCCCATATACGATCACTCCACCTAGTGGGAATTAAACTTCTTTTACCTTAAACCTCAATATTGCAAACGAATCACCAGTCTCTATAATTATATTCTTATTTACAAACGATGAACACGTTGAAAATATATCGAAAGGATCACATTCTAGAATCAATTAATCCTAAATTGAAACATTATTTCTCAACACCACATCTCAAACGTATCCATCTTCTTATTTTCACTCGTCTTCAGGGTCCACGTATTCCATTAAAAATGCGATTGTTTCTTCACTTTCTATGTAATTTAAATATAGCATTTTAATCATTCTCTATTATTATTGAAAATCCATTTTATCCAACTTTTTAATCAGCGTAATCGGCTGAGAACATCCCTAGTGGATGAAGGCTATTACAAATATTTTAAAAAAATCAGCGTAATGACATCAAGGCAAATAATAAATAACAATAAAGGTCAAAACATCCCTGCTGGATGAAGTCCACAACGAACGTTTAAAATATTTTATGAAAATTATTAACACCTCAAGTCGTCAGATGTCGTGATCAAATAAATATTTTTTTTATTGTTGTGTTGCTCTATTTATCTGTAATAAATATTGTCTATGAAAGATATGTTTACAAATTTTGACAGCTGATAACGGCATGAGAATCAGAGGCTAAATTCTTCTGAATTATTTTTCTCGGAAGCTCACTATAATGTGATTCATTGGGCTGCCGGTACCGCAGTTGATAATCCCGGAAGCGGTTTTCGGAACAGTTTCAAGGAAATCCGTTCTGTTTCTTGCAGAGGTGATGTTTGCGCGACACCGTTGGACTTGGACGGCTTACCGAGAGGAACAAACGCACTGGATACATTTAATACAATGAGTTGTTACGCAAAGTTCTTGGTCCACCATCCCTGCGTCATATTGTTCGTCGTCACTGTTGTCGCTACAGTGTGCACTGTTATTCCGCTGGTAACTAGGAAGCTTCCAGATTTCAGCGATCCGACATTGGTATGGACGTAAATGTATTTTTAATTTTTATATAGTTTACTCAAATCCGCGATGCAGTGACCTGAAGAATGATATTAAATCTCTAGAATTCCACCTACCTAACGAAATTGTTTATAAAGTTAGAGTTTTGTGCAAGGAAACTTGATAATTTCCAGGGACAGTGCTAGCATGTGATGGTTCCTGATAAAATATTAATATTATAAATTATAATATTGGTATTGCTTATTTAAAAACTTTGTATGCTGACTTAATTTGATTTAATTTTATATGAATACACACTTAGTTATATTATTCCTACTTTCCTGTACTACCAATGATAGCACATTTAACGTTGATGCAGGATCTCTTGAATAGTTCTAAGTCAAAGTGAATTAATTCCTTTCTTTTGTAGGGGTTTGAAACAAGAGGTACCATCTTAGCCGAACGAATAATATCATGGAGAAACTTGATAGAGGAGTCCCGCCCTTCTGGTTCGCTCGCAGTAAACCCCAAGGATATTTTGGACGAAGTGCAGTACATGAAAGCGAGAAACCGTTCGAATTTCAAACCCAAAACTAGAAACGGTAAAAAGAAACCGCCCAAGGATGTGCAGGCGAAAATAAAGAAGATAAAGCATATTAAGAAACCTGCCAGTGTTAATAAGATTCTATACACCGAATCACCAGTTAATATATCTTCCAAGTTAGATGGAAATTACTCTGATGAACACGAGCATTGGGGTTACGGGAAGAACATGACATATCTGTCGCAACAGAATGTCGGCGAAAGAACAGAGTATACGAGGAATCAGTGGGTGTCATTGAAGAATATGGAATTTTCTCCATCGTACACGGAACATCATCATCTCTCGAGTGATGGATTCTTCTGTGGTGTCCCTAGTGAGTATTTTACTTTGTATGTTGTAATATATTATTAGAAGAGTTAGTCTTGGAGATACCCAAGCTATAGTTGGGAGGAAATGGTGGTAATGGAAGATTTGACTGCAGAAATTAGTGTATTCTATCCGAAGGGAATGAAATGAATTAGGAAGACCCATAAGCAGCGGCGGATTTCCATAGAGGCGCATGAGGTGCGCATCTCGGGCCTCTTAAATCGAGGGGGCCTCCAAATCCAGCCATCACTAAAAAATTAGACATTCTAAAATATTACAATTTATAACGTGTTCTTTACAACTCGCTGCGAATTTTTGCGTGAGTCAAAAAATGCTTTGCAGAGGGTATATTTGAAAGCAGTCTTCGATTCGTTGCAAAAATTCATAACAAAATTTAGTGCGCATAATATTTTAAGAAGGGCCGATCGGATATTGCTTACACTTCATATGTTAGTATAGCATTTATCTTTATACGCTTTCCAGCTTACTATAGACAATACCGGATGTAGCAGGTGTCCCGTGCCAGGTCACATACTAAGTCTTTTCATTTATTATATTTTATTCTTAAGTTAATCCACTTGATGCTATTTTATTATTGTTGATCGTGGAGCTGGGGAAACCACGTTAAAAAAATGCTCTAAATACTCTACCTCTGGTACGCCAAGATGGTGAGGAAATGAATGTATATATCCCTCTACAAGAAATATATATTTTTTTGTGGGGGGAGGGGGAGGCTCAAAATCGGACAGCGCCTCGGGCCCCTAGAGGGGTAAATCCACCACTGCCTATAAGCCTATATTAGGAGGGTCCGATGTTCCGCAGGAAACCCGCTTGCTCAGTGCGAGTTCTAACTGTGCATCTTGATTTAAGCTTAGACTATGATGTTCTCTGCAAATAATGTTTGTGTGTAAGCACATTAAAATGTTTCATGAAAGATGGATGGCGCAAGTTTTCATTAATTGTGTCGCGATAAACCAAGCAAGCCATTTGTGTCATATTTAAAAATCTTACAGATTTTTGATCACAGCATTTTGTTTTCAGTGGCTGACTATGCCCATTTGGTGTTCAAGAGCAGAGATGGCTCTTCGCTGATGAGCGTAGACAATTTGATCAGCATGTGTGTGTTGCAACAGAGACTAATCGATGCCGGGGATAATGTTTATACCATGTTGTGTCAGCAGTCGCGTCCACCTGATGAGCAGTGTTGCCAGCCTTGGAGTCTCCCAAATTACATCGCTCTTCTGTCCAACTCCTCTTCCTGCATGGAGATTACGGTAATACATCATTACACCTTCGCACATCTTATAAGGCGCGTCGTGAATCATTGTGTGCACAGACAAACAACCGATTCCAATGATAACCGAACGTATGGCTAAAACCTATAATCACTCTTGTGCATAACAACTATAGGATGCAAAATACAATGCACCCGTAATATGCATCATTCACACCCAACACAATGAGAAGCGAATAGTAACCTATGACCGCTCTAATTTGTCAATAGGATTTCCTAAAATTTACCTTCTGCAAAGGTATATTTGTAGGCCATATTAGTTGTGTCTAACATTACTAAGTATTTAGTAAAATATTTACTTATATATTCATAAATATTTAATGGTATTGAAATTTGTATTATCTGCAATGGGACATAGTGGAATGTAGATATGCTTTCCAATGCAAAACTGATTAGTAAAAAATGTTTCAGAATCTATTTATCTCTATGCAGAATTTTTTTCAGTAATTACTTTGTGGTAACTCATTTAAGCAATAACGTATTTTGTCTAAATTTCACTTTATTTATATTGAGTGTTCTACTTGTTTCGAGCCATCGTGGCTCATTATCAAGATCTCACTTATAAGTAGGTTCTTGATAATGAATCACGATGGCTTGAAACGTGTAGAACTACAAATACAATACAAATAAAGTGTAGTTTAGATGATAAATAAAAACAATTTTTATTGTCCTTTTATATCAACCAAAAATATATTGGTTCATTAAGGCTTAACAGTGCCATAAAAGATGTTAACTTTCCTCTAATTAATCACACATGAATTGATTGCGATAGTTTAGAGGGCCATTTGTCAGTAATGCAATTATGTTCGAATACAGAAATTATAATATGCTATATTCCAAGACTTCTATAATTTGCAATGGAGCGCTCTCCAAGGAATGCAGTTGACAATACATAATGGAATTTTAGTACTTACCTTGCTGTATGTCAGCGAAACGTGGACTTGGCAGAAGAAGGTTGAAAACAGAATAAATGCCATGGAGATGAGATCGTTGAAAAGGATGTACAGAAAGACCCTGAGTGATAGGATAAGAAATGAAAATAGCAAAGAAGAATGCAAATTAAAAGTAGCAATCATGTACAGATTGAAAGTTGGATGTTTGAGATGGTTTGGACATGTCAAAAAAATGCCAAATGAAAGACTAGTAAAACAGATCTGCAGTGCGAATCTAAGCGGAAGAGCAGTACGGGGAAGACCTAGAAAAACTTGGCAGAAGCGTGTTTCTCAACTTCTTAATGAAGGCAATGTGAGGAGCTTCAACAATTGTCATGCATGTATGACGAAATGTATGAATGTGAAGGAGGCAAAAGGTGTGTCAGGATAGACGCAGGTGGTGCTCTATTCTCTCTGCCTCTATCGGGACTTTGCAATACTGGATAATATAATTTATTTATCCAGTATTATATTGATTCTTCATGCATCATGGAATATTGACGTTGGTAAACTCACTTCTGAGAGGTATAATTCATTTGTTTATAATCTTGTATTATTTATTTAGGAGGATGCAATATCTAACGCGGTGAGTTTGTTATCTCGGTGTGCGGTGTACTTCCACTCCTTGAAACTGGCAACAGACTGCGAGACAGAGTACTGTATGGCTCCGCTGCATTGCTATAAATATAATGCAGTGTTCAACATTCTCTCTTTCATGGTGGATGCGGATTTTCTACCTCCAAATGTGAGTTTATCGTGATTTTCGCTCAGAATTTAAATAATCTGAAACTAAGGAGAATAAATTCAAAAGACGCCACCATCAGGGCTGGACCTGTAACATTCAGTGCTGTTGCACATGTAAATTTGAAGGATAGAAAGAAAGCCTGATTATTCATTCTCATCATGAAACATAAATAAATTCATTTCACATGGTAAACAATACTGAAGGGTGGTATGCTCCTGGATGATGTAAGATCTAACACTTTTTTCCGTTCCAAGGTGAATACAAATAATTTTTATTAACGTTTTTTTTTGCTATTCTATCATATATATTTCAAAAATCTGAATTCAAAAATGCAATTTTTTCACTCTGGCAGAATTCGAACCCGCAATGTTCAGCACTTTTGTCAAGTGTCCTAGCTACTAGACCACAAGACCAACAAAAACCTTGTCTTTACTGAAAAAAAACTGGAACAGATGGTTTTCACAGACCTTACTTGAAGCCAATTTTACACTCGTTAGGGAATTTCGCAATGACCTCAACACATAATAATCGATTGGTATTTTGTCTGAACTATAATAAATATTATTCATGTTTCAGAATAATTCAATGGTGCACGTTCAATCTTCCATGATCTTCCTACCGATAGCTTGTAGCGCTTCCATAATGCCATATTACCATAAGATAGAAGATATTAGCTTCGAGTACAATAATGTCTCGCTTGTAGCAATGGATCTTGGTGAGTGCAATTAAATACATATTCACATATTACAACCCTAACCTATTTTCGAATTTATTAAACAAACAAAATCTATTGTAGCCTAAAAATTAAGAATGTAACCAGAGTACACCGCTTTTGTAGACTGCTTAGAGATAATTTGTGGTTATGTATTTTTTTTGTTGATATTTCAGGTGTGAAAAATGCCGTGTTCGATAAATGGCTGGTCCATGACACCTGGTTAGTGGGTGTCGGAGGTTTGTTCGTCATCGGCTGTATGTGGCTCTACTCGGGCTCACTCTTCCTGACTCTCACCACGTGCCTGGCCGTGGCCTATTCCATCGGCATATCTTACTTTCTCTACACAATGGTGTTTAACCTCAACTTCTTTCCGTTCATGAATCTGCTGACCGCTGTTGTTGCTGTCGGTCTGTATTCATTTTATATTATATATTTATATTTTTTTTTCTTATACTGTTAAAGGAGGAATTAGAGCTAGTTAAAGAATTCGTATACCTGGGAAGTATGTTCACGAAGGATTTGTAACGGCCTTCCCCTCTTTAGTTTGGTTAACTGGGGGTTTTACTGTATTTAAATTCTTTATGGAAAATTAAACCTTGGTGTCACTAGGATATGTCCAAGTAATCTACTTGCTTGCATTTTTCCAATTGTTTAAGTATTCTGAATTTTACTCTTCAGGCAGTTCTATCATTTAAATCTCTCATCGGACCAATATTCTGCATGTTCCAGTTTATTCAATCAAATTATATCTTCTAAGGATGGCGTTTCCTGTCATCCAAATTCGTTTACTGTCTTTGATTTTCTATATTTTTATATCTTATACTACTCATAAGACACCATGATACCACCATCCGTCTGGATCTGTAACATACTGTACAATTGCACATGTAAATGCTGTGTAGCAATCGGAGGAGGGATTGAATACCTGGTCATTCAGTTCTAGTCACGAAACATGGATAAATCCATATCACATGGCTTACTATACTGAACGGTAGTATTTATATTGCTTTTAATTTCCTTATTTTTTTTAATATAATTTTTCAATCTATTACGTAACAAGTAGGATCGCACTCCCCTCCAGTAGTAGTAATAATCGCAGAGTATGTATGAGGAGATGTATGAGTGTGGATGAGACAAGAGATGTGTCAGGATAGTTTTGTGGCGTCCTATCTGCCTACTCTTTCCGGAAAGCGGCGTGATGGTGTTTTGTATTCTATTATACAATACAGTACAAAAAATGACTATACGTATTAGAGTTTTGGTGCCAATGTTCATGCTATGATTTTCTTGGGCGGCCCCCTTGTCTCATACCTTCTACATTCGCATTGTAGATTTTCCATACTAATCTCTTGGTATCAATTCGTTTAACATGCTCAAACCATCTCAAGGATTTTTTCTTAAATTTATCAATAATGCATGTACCCGCTCCACATTCTTTCCATATTACCTGAATTCCTTACTCTGCCATATACTGTTTTACCGCACATTCTTCTAAGAGATCTCATCCCAACTGTATTTATACTGCTTTCATTTCTTCTCTGCCATGTCCAGGCTTTACTTCCGTACATGAAAGTTAGTGCTTGAAAATGGTTTGATTAAAACCGAAACGCGTCGCCAAGTCTTTCAATAAAAGTGATATATTACAAAGTGAAAACTCTTTCTATTAATTATAATGGAAAAACGAAATTATCACAAAGTAACCACCGAGAACATCAAAAATATTTAAATATTGATTGGAGTTGCGCATTTCAGGCATTGGAGCCGATGATATGTTCATATTTGTGAAAGTGTGGCAGAGTCACAAAGATGCCTCAATAGAGGGCTTGACCAGCTTGGGAGTAGATCCCGCAAAGCTGGTGGATCTCATGACTGACACCTTACAGCACGCTACCCTCACTATGTTCGTTACAAGTCTAACGACGGCAGCCGCATTTTACGCCTCCATCATCAGCAACATCACAGCCCTAAATTGTTTTGGGTAAGTGATACAATAACAATTTGCATTTATCTTATTTTTTTAGCCAAAGCATTGTCCTCTCCTTGATACCCCAATTTGCATACAACAGGTAATTGTGATTAAAAAAAAATATTTACGCAGACAATTTCAAAATTACAAAATAATTACATTTATTTATTTAACAGTACGATATACAAACCATCCTTACATTGAAAAACAAATTGGAGGTAGGTGGGAGTAAAAAGGAAGGGACAAAGTAATAAGGATTTGTGAGGTTATGGAGAGGCGCAGTGATTTTTTAAGATGTGATAGTGGGCTGTGAAAGATGTCCAGGGCATTTGGTAGATCGTTAAGACGTGCAGCCCTGGTACTGAGTATGCAGGCACCAAGGTTGAAAAATGACAGATATTGAAAGGAGCATGGTTGCAATAATGGAGGTAATTTATGGCCAAAGAATGGAAATAGAATTTTATTGTATAAATTTTATTACAAATTGTTTTGAATAGGATAATGTATCATACATGTTTACGTAAGACTTTACTTGTAATTCGCAAGACTGTAGGCGTGGCTTGAGCCCCCTCCACATGAGACAACCGATGCTGTGCAAACCTATATAGTTTGCGCAGTTATTCCTTACTTTTTTCAACAGTCCACAAGCTGCGCTTGTAGAACTGTACAGTATACAGTTTTGCATCCACAAACATGGGCTTTTGTATACAAACAAGATTGTGCAGACAAGCCTCAAGCAAAGTATGAATTATGAAAGCAATTGGTATGGGTAGTGACTTTCATTGCATAGCGAATGTACGAGGGTAAGTCGAAAATTACTTGCACTTTTTGTTCTACAACTTTATTAAACAAAGATAGGTGGTGGCCACATGCACATACGTCGAGTTGGCGCATCTATGGAATTTAATCACGATTGTGTCAGTTATCTTCTAGCTACAACTATGTAAGGATGTTAGCTTCGCTTAGCTTTGTGGTCAGAGGGTGTGCGAGGAACTGAAATTCATCTGAGACTTTTGTCACAATACAAGAAAAGTGCTTTGATTTGCCTCAAACATGAATATTCAAAATGCGGTTAAAAGGTGGCTTCATGATCAACCTAAAACCTTTTACCAGGAAGGCATACAAAATACTGTTGTACACCTATCTTTGTTTAATAAGGTTGTAGAACGAGTTGTAGTTATTTTTGACTAACCTTTGTATTATTTAGAAACAATGCAGCTATGTTTTTAATGTTCAATGAAAATAATTTGAATGATTATTTTATAAATATATTTCCTTCGTCTCAGAATATTCACAGGGACTGTTGTGATTGTCAACTTCATACTGATGATAACCTGGCTTCCAGCGAGTATTGCAGTGATGGAGACATTCTGTAACTCTTTCAAGGTTTGTCTTTAGTGCTTTCAACATATTGTCTTCTACTAATATTTTTTTTATTCACATTGTAATATTTATCTCCTAGAACAAAATATGGGAGACCAAAGTGAAGCCTGTCAGGCAAACAATCGAGGACACTTGGAGCTTGATGAATAAATTTCTTGTGATGACTGTCCTCAATCTACGATGGATTTGGCTTTTCATATTTGGTAAGAAACTTTATCTTTTACTTACATTTTTAGTATGATTGATTAGTTTTAGTTACAGACACTATTATTCTGACATCCTGTATGGAACGTAAAGGAAATGATTATTTCAATGTTTGACTTTAGATTGATCTATGTACGAAAAAAAGAAATTGACTAATTAATTGAATAACAAAGTTGGGCGCGCTACCCTCACTATGTTCGTCATATCTGTTAACTTTTATGACAATGAAAGGCATCCATAGGATTGATTTAAATCTTAACCTTTTCCAGTCCAAAATTTTTTTTCGCCAGATCCACATTAGATTTTCAGTAGTAATATAAGATAAATCAGTGTTGCCATTTTTTTTTTATATAAAACTCAATATAATACAATAAACCATCATGCCACTTCTCTGAAGGGGTAGGTAGAGAGGGTCAAATGCCATCTTGGCATACATCCCTTGCCTCATCCATTTTCCTACATCTCATGCATGCTCTGTGATTATTACAACTATGAACACAGGGTGATTTATTAAAATTTGGTTGATCTAATAGCATCATGTTTTTTGGACGACCTCTCTGTTTCATGTCTTCTACATTCGCATCGTAAATCTTCCATATCTATCCTTTCGACATACCCAAATCGTCTCAACGCATTTATTTTGATTTTGTCAATAACTCTTGCACTCAGTCTGTGCCTTTCAGCGAGACAGATACGTCTTTAAATGTTTATAAAAATAATTCAGTTCTCTTCCTAGAATTCCTTTCTAATAAAAACCAGTGAAAAAAATATGTACTCACATTTGGACTCCATATTTGTAATAAAAAAAATCAAATGACTTTCTACCTAGGACACTTAAAATTAAATCTTAAAACTTAAATCTTCTATTGGTCCAGATGGCATCTCTCCAGTCATTCTCAAAGGTTGCTCTGAATTTTTATCTACACCTCTCG
>JAPMAF010001689.1:0-10611 GCA_026537445.1 Silvatares holzenthali
TATATACAAGTGAGATTGCAACACTAATTTTTTCTCTAAAATTTTCTCTAAAATACTTCCCTGTGTTTTAGAGAAACATGCCTTCATATCGTCATATCAATATTGAATATGAGAATAGCATTCAAAGGCAGCGATTGAGAGCTTGCATCGTTCATCATCAACATATAATACGGCTTGTGGAGACAGTTAAATGTTGTACTCCCATGATCCTGGTTCAGGCGGCAATTTCATTGTTTATTATTTGTTTATCGGCATTTCAAATGGCAGAGGTAAGTTTAAATGTAATTAAATAAACTTTTTAAATAATTGATGGTCTTAATAATATTCATCTAGATGTACAAGGTAATAAATAGTATACTAAAATAGTAATAAATACTTAATAATTTTAGGACCATACTTAATAATCTTCCATACTTCTATACACTTACATAGTCTAGAAAAATGAAATGCTCATCCTACTTGCCAATGTTTGTAGATCATCTTTACAATCTGCCAGAAGTATAGCCACTAAAAGTAGTGTAATATCAAATCTGTAATTTGTTAAATGACCCTTTTCCACTTTTTCTTTATATGTCAGATACCAACATTTTAATTTTGGGGACAGATACCTGTCTTTATTATTACACCATTTATATAATACTATAAGCAAACTCCCATAATTGTGTCCTGAAAATGTGTAATGAAAAGTGCCTCACATTTAAATGCCATCATGAAATTATTATAAATCAATCTATCCTACATGGTACTCGTACTGCATCTGAAAACAAATCGAATTTCCCTGTTAGTGAATATGTCAGTAAAATAAAAATTGAAGTAACAACTATTTAAGGAAGAAATATTATAAATTTTGTTTTAAAAAAATTGTGTATGTTTGCAAAGTTTAATGCTAATGATAACCATATTGAAATGCTGATTCAATTTATTTAATGATACCAGCCATAGCTCTTCACCTCATGCAACATTTTATTATATTGCTAAGAGGTAGCATCCATAATCCATCAGAACTTGCTACCTTAAGTCTGCATGCTCCAGTAAATTACCTCCGTTCTCGAAATCACACTCTTTTCCTTATCCCTCATTCCTCAACAAACAGTACTAGGGCTCCGAGTCTTCTCAACAACCTACCGAATGCCTAGGACATATTTCATGACCCATTATCATACATTATGGAAACATTGCATCTCTCCATATCATCATAAAGCCTATCAATCTTTCCCTATCCCTTGATAACCGTCTCTTCCTTTCCTACCTCTTCCTACCACCCTTTTTGCTATACTTTACGTATATTTGCTTTTTTATATTATTTATTGTCTATTATTTCTTTTTTCTTCTTGTTTATTATTTCTTTATTATAACTTCTTTTTCTTGTTTATTATTTATTTTTTCTTGTATTTGGTACAATGTACTATTAAATAAATAAATAAATCTTTACTAACCTCTTAGCTTCCATAGCATATTCATAAAATTAAGCAGCTTGAAAATGTAATATTCTGTAACATTACCATCAAATACATTAGCCACCTGTCAATATTATTTGTAAATTAACAAAAAACACCCTTTGTGGATAAATACCATTTAAATTAACAAAAATTAATCATTGTTAACAAAACAATCTCTCCAAAAGCAGAAACTCTTTGTAATAATATATCTATTTCCATGACTACTCATATTTCATTCAAATGTGTCCATTACAATTGTAGCAATTAAAAAAGGGAGAAATATTACCAACGCTTGGAATCGCCATGTACATATATGTCATGTTATTTCAAGTATTTATATACTGTTGGAATGGAAATGAAATCAAAATACAGGTATGTACAAATGATCTAAAATAATAAACGAGGAATTCGTATATCTGGGAAGTATGTTCACGAGGAATGGTAAGTGTAAAAGGGATATTGAAAGGCACGTGAAAGTAGGGAATTGTGAATAATGCACTAAGCGCTGTTATATCAAACAAGAAACTGTCCAAGAGTGGTTGAATGGCAGTGCATAATGGAGTATTGGTGCCAACTTTGATGTATGGTATAAGTGATGCGTGGACATGGCAGAGAAGGAATGAAAGCAAAATTAATGCTGTTGAGATGAGATCTCTTAGAAGAATGTGGTAAAACAGTATGACAGAGTAAGGAATTCAGATATAAGGAAAGAGTGTGGAGCGGTTGCAAGCATTATTAATAAAATGAAGAAAATTCCTTGAGATGGTTTAGGCATGTTGAACGAATAGATATTGAGGAATTAGTACGGAAAATTTACGATGCGAATGTAGAAGGTATCAGCCCAATGAACAGATTAACCAAATTCTAATTGATGCCTCTGTTCATAGTCCTAATAATTGCAGAGTATGTATGGAGAGATGTATGATTGTGGATGAAGCAAGAGATGTATGCCAGGATATAGAGGTATGGGACTCGATCTTCTCTGCCTACCCCTAGGAGAGAACGGCGATAGTGTGTATGGTATCTAAAATAAATCATAAAATAAAATTGATTTGTGTGAACATAAAAATGTTCTATTATTGTATGATTTTATTAAATATGAACATGTAGTTACATATCAACATCATATTATATATTACTCCTAAAAGTGAACGCAAGTAAGTTAACTTAAACAAAAAAAGTGAGTTAACTAAAAATAAGGAATTTGTCTCAAAAATTAACTATACCACCTAAGTTCAATTTATTCTCCGTTCTATTTATCTGTGGTCTGATCGTACCGACATTAGCTACTATCATAGTAATCTTTACTCTGTTGACTGTTACTCGGATCAATGATATTGTACTACTTCAATCAAGTTCTTCTACTGGTGCATTACTTTCAAAGTCCGAGATATCTTTTAGGTATGCTGGTATACTTACATTTCAAAAACTTTATAAGGACCTCCGCTCATCTGTAAGGACCTCATCTTGTTGAAACAGGATCTTGTTACAGATGTGTATATAAATATTGGTTATAATATTGAGTTTAATATCGATAGATTTTGATTTAAAATTATAGATCTGACAGCGAGATTCTCATAGATGAATGCAATAACACTAGTAATACATATTGCCTTAATGAAAATTTTTTATTAAATTTTTTATAATTTTTGCCCTGCTTTGGGTTTATAATTTGGTAATTAACAGTTTTATAGGTGGAAAAAAACCTTCATTTGTATAAATATAATTTAATATTTCAGAGCGAAAAAGTGCGCATATCGGCTTATATGTGTACTTGGTACGAATGTTCTCAAGAATTCAAAAAAGATTTCATTTATCTAATGACTCGAACAATGCGACCACTAAAATTTACAATGGGAGGGTTTACAGAACTCTCTGTCAGCATGTTCTTAGGGGTAAGTATTCATTTATGTTTATTTAGAACATTTTATGTACTTAGTGATATGCATTTGATGATTGGCTCTGAAAGGAATTGCAGTTAGCTATACAGTCATTTTGATACCTACCTCACATATAACAGTGGAACGTGGACTTGGCAATAGGTAGAATGAAGCAGAATAAATGCAGTGGAGATGAGATTGTTAGGAAGAATGTCCAGAAAGGCCTGAGCGATGGGATAAGAAATGAAAATATCAGAGAATTCCAATTAAAAGTTACAATCAAAAACATAATAAAAGTTGGATGTTTGAAATGGTTTGGACATGTTGAGTGAATGACGAATAAAAGAATAGTAAAACAGAATTACAGTGTGAATATGAATGAGAGTGGTGCGTGGAAGGGTTAGAACTTGACATGTTTATCCTACTCTTCTCTAAAAAATGTATTCAAATACATGCAAATCTCATTCATTTCTACACATTCTCTAATCCAACTGACTAGTATTGTCTTTTTCCATGATTACACAAATACATAAACTTATCACTTTAAACAGCTCTCAAAACAAAGCTACTCAATGAATCTCTGAATTTGTGGCACACATTGACTCAAGAATAGTACTCAGAGTCGGTAATGCAGAATTTGACACTTTGCACCATCAGTCATCAAACATGGATACTTCTTATATTTATGTAAATAGAAAATGAGAAATATTTGAATATGGTAATTGCATGTAGTGTGGACCAAGCCAAAGAAACAACTAGTATTAGTTCAAAGTCGGTCTTGTGGTCGTGTGGTTAAAGGCACTTGACTGAAGCGTTTGGGGAATGCTGGAGGCCGCGAGTTCGAATCCCATCTGAGTGATTTTAAATATATGTGTAAAAATATATTTTAAAAAAATTAAACAGCAAAAAAAATGAAAATAAAAAATATATATTCACTCTGGACTGGAAAAGAGTGGTAGATCTTGCATCACCCTGGAGCAATACCACCGTTCAGTGTTGTAAGCCATGTGAAATGGATTTATCCATGTTTTGTGACTAGAACTGAATAACCAGGTTTTCAATCTCTCCTCCGACTACTACACAGCATTTACATGTGCAATTGTACAGTATGTTACAGACCCAACGGATGGTGGTGTCATGGTGTCTCATGTGTAGTATAAGATAAAAAAAAAATATTTTATAAATAATGTATATTGTGCAATTAACGAACAATCATAATTAATCATTGCCGGTGCAAGGCTTTAACATACATAATAGTGCAAAGCTGTAACAAATATGACTTGTTCAGAGCATGAACAAAAGGACTGTTTTATTTTACATCACAAATCATGAAAACAAGATTCTTTTTCAATTTAGAGATCAATTTTATTTATTAGCATTTTATCAGGAATGATATAAATAAACAAAAAATATGTTATAAATATCACAACTCAAAAATGATGGTTAGCTTTAGCAGTGAATCAGATACTGGATATGCTGGCGTTCATGCATTTAATTCCTGGCCGAGTTAAAAAAAAATTCTTGGCAAATTCAATTAAAAGGTGAGCAAACATATTTGCTCTAGGTTAGTAAATTGATGTTGAAAAACTCAATCTTAACACAATAAATGAAAAGTTTGTGTCATTCACATTTCATAAAACATTTTAATATGCTTTTGAAGAAACATTATTTGCAGAGAGCATCATAATTTAAGCCTAAATAAAAATGCACATTTCAAAACCTCTAAGTGCAAGCAGGTTGCCTGTGGGACATCAAACCTTCCATATATCATCCTGAAGCAATACCATCATTCAGTATTTTATGCCACATGAATGACTTTATCCAAGATTTTATGACAAAATTATTCCTACAATTATGTAGAAGACATTCAAATAATGTCATAGTGTACTATTTGTGTATAAGTATACATAAATACAGGAAATAAATTATACTTTTTAATGGATTTTAAACAAATACACCAATTGATTTCAATTTTATTTAAATTGTATAAAATAAGATTCATTATCAATTTATTACAATAAATTAGTTACTAAAATGTTTATAATTTAATTTCAGCAGTATCAAAAACTTACATATGTTTTATATTTTTACAGATAATCAAAGCATCATACTCTTTCTTCACGTTGCTACAAAATATAGATAGCGCTAAAGCTACAAATTAAAACGTATTGTAAATTAATGTCAATAAATATGGAATTTAATACAAATAATAATGCAACGTAGATCCTTAAAATACATTCAATAATCTCTTAACATAATTAAATGCTTTTAAACACAAAAAGTCACAGTTTTTATTGGAAGAAACTGGATATTATACTCATAATATATGAATATAAAAATTAATGGAAAAGTTAACAGAAGTTCGTATGATAGTAAGGAATAAAAACAAAGTCATTTCACATTGTATAAATCCTCTTAAGTTTAATTCAAAATACTAAATTATATATGTAGATAAAATTGCACTACATCTCATTTCACTAAGCACTTTTTCAATGTACACATTGTGAATTTTAAACTTTTTACTCACACTGATGACGAATTATATTTTACACTGTTCAAATGGCGTTTCATTGAATTAAATGCAGCATTACGCATGGGTTATGGGAATATTTTTAGCCTTACAAGACTTCAACTGAAACACAATCAAATATTTCATTAAAAAAATGATAAAAATTACAGGAATACTGAATACTACTATGAAATGCAATTTTTAGTTGCATTTTAAAGCAGTATTCAGTAGGTGTGTGACATTCATAAAAGAATAAAAATGACAAATCACAGTTTTTAAAAAAAAGGAGTAATTATACATTACAATAAAAAAAATCAATAGAGTTCATGTATTAATTTATTTGCTATTAATAGAAAGCATTATATTTAAATTTGCAAATAAATTAATAGTTTTGCGGAATAAATGAAATAAAATATTGTACCAGTTGTCAAATTTACAAAAAATAAAATTTTTAATAAAGATATAAATCACTGATTTACGCATTTTCACATTGCATTGTAGGCAATTTTAAGACCGTTTCTTATACATATGCCATCATTTCCTCCTAGGCATGTTATCTATCCCTAGAATTGTGCAGATCTCTTCACCTATTTTATTATGTTGCTAAGATGTAACATTCATAATCCATCAGTACTCGCTACCTTCAGTCTGCATGCCCCAGTAAATTCCCTCCGTTCTCTAAATCACGCTTCTTTTGCTATCCCTCATTCCTCAACAAACCTTGGCGCCCACATGCACAGTACCAGGGCTGTGCGTCTTCTTAACGACCTACCAAATGCCTTAGACATATTTCACGACCCACTATCACGTATTACGGAAACATTGCGTCTCTCCATATCATCATAAATCCTTATTCCTCTGTCCCTATCCCTTGATAACCGTCTCTTCCCTTTTACTTCTACCTACCACCTTTTTGCTTTACTTAACATGTGTTTCCTTTTTTTATATGAACTATTATTAATCTTTTTTTTTTCTTGTCATTGTTTTATACATTTTTGATTTTGTTATGCATGTGTATATATATTTTAATTTTCTTTCAATTATTTTTACATAATATTTGGTACATTGTACTGATAAATAAAAAAATAAATATATCATTTATCGACCGTTGGACACAAACTCCCTCCCCTCCTCTACCTGATTAATTCCCAACACAGTAATTATTTAGATGTTAAAAAAATAATAAAATCAAGCAGGCAGTATGAGAATTAAAATAAGAATTTTTACCTGATGCCTTTTAAGTTTACTTCGAGTTATAAAAGCTGTGGAACAATACTCGCACACATGTGGCCTTTCCCCTCGATGGGTCATTACATGGAATTTCAACTGAGATTTATCAACAAATGTTTTTAAACATTCGCCACACTGGTGAGCTTTCACTGGGTCATGATATTTTTTATGACGAATCAATTCCTTCTCCGTGTACCAAGCTTTACTACAGACATCGCAGATGAAAGTCCTTGTACCGAAGTGTGTTCTGTGATGCCTATTCAACTCTTGAATTGAATAGAAACCTCTTTCGCAACCAGCTTGCTCACATTTATATCTGCAATAACAAAAAAACATTGTTTTACAATGATGATATAGTATCTAAAATTGCACAAGTTCACAAAAGAAATAGGAGATAATAAAGCAATAAACTCTTAAAATTAATTAAAATTTGAATAAAAAACTAAATAAAAACAATTTAATTTTCAAATCATAATCTTCTATGATCTGTACATTTTACTTTATTTAAGGTAATTTTATTTGTGTATTTACAATAACTTTGTGGCAACCACATATATTTTTATAAGATTCTACATGTTTCAATCATTTACTGATCATTTTAGAGAATATCTACAAGAATAAACAAATGCAAATTAACCCGAATAAACAGCGGCTTTAGCACTAAATTCGAGGTTTGTGTCACAAAAAAAACAGATATTATCTTTCCTGGCCAACACAATGAGTCTGAAGACACCATTGTACAGTATGCAATGTCTCAAGGTAAAGAGTACAAGTTAATTTTTGCCTTGTCTTGGCTGAGTTATGTTCAAATAATGATTCAAGTTATTATTACGCTTAGAAAAACTCTATAACATATATAAATCTCCCAAGCTTTCCGCACATGCTAGACTAAGCCGATTAAGGTGGGCTGAACATGCGCAGAAAATACCATCGGCTCAGGTACCAATGAGGATCCTTGGGGGACACCCAGATGGAAGGAGAAAGGTCGGTAGACCTGAACTACAATGGGATGAAGCGAAAAAAGATGCTAACCAACTACTGTAAGTGACAGATTGGAAGACTGCAGAAGTTGGAGAGTGGACAAAAGAAGTTAGAGGCGAGGACTGATGGAGGCTAAGGCTCGATATGAACTGTAAAGCCATCGAAGAAGATACTCGAAAGTATTTTAAATGTTCTATTGAATAATTCATATAAACGATAAGAATATTACTTCTACAGCTTGGTATGTATATACAAGAAATCGCTCACTCTTGCTACAGATATGAATGTGTTAAATGTATAAGTAAATGAATTTTTTTTTAAACTATCACCTTTCACTGTTAATGTGTCGTTTAATGTGTAATTTAAGCATTTGATGATTCTTATAAGTTTTATTGCAAATTTTACATTGTGCATTTTCAATAATATGCGTCTCTTCGTGGTTTCTCAAAGAGCCACTCAGTCCAAAAGTTTTACCACACGTTTTGCACTGGTACTTCTTGATTCCTCTGTGAGTATCCAGGTGCCAGGAGAGATTCATCGTAGAAGCGAAAGCCTTATCGCAGCCCTCGATCTCACACTTGAACGGATAGATCTTCAAATGCTTTCTATGATGAGGAACCATATTAAAGAATTTGTAGTCCCTCTCACAAATATTACAAGATGGAGTTTTCTTTCCATTAACAATAAGGGGTGTGAGGTTTGTGTGATTGTAATGAGAATAAAAATGTATGGCCATCGTTTCATTTTCTTGTAATTTTTCAAAACAAAGTGGACACTTATCTCTATTCTTCAAGAACTTTTGTAGAGCTGCGGATAATTTATCATTCTCATCTGGAGTTTTCTTTGGTTCATTTTTCCTTTTCGTTTTTTTTTTAACATCTTTCTTTTTTTCAATATTTTTTTTTCTCGCGCTCGTTTTTCTGGTTGTTCTCTTTTTAATAGACTCATCGTCAGAGGAGTCATCATCTATTGCATCGTTTATATCGTCATCTAAACCAAAATCAGATAGATCTATCGACTCCTCTTTTTTGATAGAACTAGAAAGTTCACATTCGATTGGTACATCAAACACCCCTTTAGGTTTATGCTCTTCAGCGATAAAGCGGCATAATATATCGTAAGTACGCTGAATATTTTGGCGAAACTTTTCACATTGCCTAAGTTGAGCTTCGCACGGTTCACAGAGTTGTTGGGGAAAACCGTCATCCTCCTTAACCTAAAAGAAGTATTAATAAATTAATTTATTTTCTCAAATCAAACTTTCAACATAAGCCGTCAGTAATAAACTTACATACCGGGATGTTTGCAAAGGTGAATATTAAAGAAGCGGCTGTACATTCATCGTCAAAGGAAGATATAAATATGTTAGTTAAATTGCTTTGTTTCTGTAAACATATTCGACATATTGATGAAATATCATAAAGAAAAGGGTCGGGATCACCCATCATTCTAATAAGTTGATGTATTATGATACAGAACACTCCTAAACAGACGACAACAAGCGGAATAACGGAATAACAAATCCGGCAGAGCTTGACAGCTAAATTTAGACCCATTTGAAATGTTGGACACCCTGATGAGAAATAATCATAGATTTTTACCAGCGAGACAAATATTTTTTTTATTTACACATTAAGTCATCCCTTTTGATGAAGGCCATTACATATATTTAAAAAAAAGTCATCCCTTGCGACCATAAAAATATTTAAAAGATTTTATCATTTATATATATATTAACAAAAGAAAAACGCAATAAAAATTTAGATCAGACAATAAAACACATTACTACATTGCAATGGGCGAAGAAAAAAGTTTTCAATATCAGAAAAAAGGTTGCTAGATTGATGTGAATTGTTATTGCAAAGATTTGAGGTAATAGCGCAGAATTGGTGGCTTATATGAATTATCGATTTTTTAATTATTTGATAATAAACCAATGCCACATCACTCTATCCTTACATAGATACCTTGTCTCTTCCGCGTTTATATTTCTTCTTATGAATATTTTGTTATTATCACAACAACGAACAGTGCCATCGATGATTGATTAGATCTCATCATGATTTTCTTGGACGGCCCCTTTATCTCGTTATTTCTACATTCGAGTCGTAAATCTTTTGTACTAATATTTCGGCATCCATTCACTCTACGTACCCTAAATGTATCAAAACATTTTTCTTGATTTTGTCATTACTCTTGCACCTGCTCTACATTATTTCCTTATACATTTGTTAATGTTATAATGTGAAACACCACCATTTATTTAGGTTTTTAAAATTCAGTGTAGATGCACATATACATGCTGTGTTGCAGTAGGAGGAGAGAAAGAAACCTAATAATTCAGTTCTAGTCATGAAACTTGAATAAATCCATTTCACCTGGCGTACAATATTGAACGATGATATTGCTCCAGGGCGATACAAGCTTTACCAGTACAGAGTTAATATACATATTTATTTTTTATTGTGTTGTATCCTTCTATTACAAGATCCTCATCTGAAAAAAACATGTAATTATAGTTCTAATAAAATTTAAATATTGATATATTCTAGACTTAGATAAACTCCTACAG
>JAPMAF010001690.1:0-10609 GCA_026537445.1 Silvatares holzenthali
ATAAAAACTTCAAGACATACATAAAGAATTTGACGAGTAATAAGAATGCTAAATAAGAACACATAACTAATACGAAAAGTCAAAGACTTTTAGGTAGTCATGTCGTATTGTGACATTTTGTTAGTCAACGTTTCGGGCCCCATTACAGTGCTTATTTTCAGAGTGGGTCTATTTGCGTGAACAGTCAGCTTGAGCTGACTGTTCACATGAAAATAAGCTCTGATTGTACACAGTTCACATTAATAAAAGCGTTGATAGGCAAAATGTCACAACACAATATGACTACCCAAAAATCTATAACTTGCAAATCTTTTCGTCGAGCGAACCTACGACAATACTAACTAATTGATGAAATATAACAAAGATATAAAATACCGCAACGTGTAACAAAAAATACAGAAAATGCAAACCAGAATAGGAAATGGTAATGGTAGGTTTATGTAAGAGAGGAGAAATAAACCGCCTGTGGTAAAGGGAACTTTATTTTGGGTTCATTGGCACTGCTAAATGACTTTCAACAATACATATTTAATCACTGTTAGAAACCGAGATACCTTGAAAGGAATCTAAACCACTACATGCATCTGATCAGCTTCATCGGTGCGACATCATTATTTCGATAATAATTGATTATCGAATAATTATTAACAATAATTTAAATTCCATAAACAATATCTACGTAGTAAAATTCATGACTGCTTTTTACCATTTCTTGAACAATAGTTTTTATGGTCAATTTACATATCTGATACTTTTGTTCATATTTCATGGCGTTAGTGTCTAAGAGATTACAAATTACTTACGTAACTCCGCTTAAATCAATAATCCCTATACTAGGATTTATTGCAGTTAAGTATCTAATACAATGACACACTTTACTCTGATTTATGATCCTTCCATAATTACAACCTAATCACCGTATTATGCGTCGTTACGACGCTAAACTTATTATTTATCTTTTTGACTCGGCTACGTTCGGCCTTAGATTTTTTTTATATTCTACAACATTACGAGAAAAATAAACATAAATATTATAAATACCGATTATCATATATAATCGATTTTATTTTGCAAACAAACTGCTCATAATTACCACTTCATACTGTAATCAATGAGTTATTATGCTTACAGCTGGGGTCGAATATTGTGGTCACTGGATATAAGAATTAATCGCCTATTGTGTCCAATGCTCATAAAACAATTTCATTCAAAAATATAACTCAGCTTCATTCTTCTTTTTTGTAAGCTTTCTCACTATAGAGAAAAGGATGTTGTTATTATTATTATTACGTGGATGATTTGTTAAGCACTGTTTTTTGTGAAAAAATCACCTGAGAGCTAGCTCTGCACAATTTTTGCCGTAAATATTTAATTAATTAACACTATAGATTGTATATTGGAATTATAATATTATTTGTATATTAGTAATAAAATATGATATATTAGTAATAAAAGTGAAAAATTTATAATGATGATACGCTGTAGTGTTATGTTAATTATGATGATATATATTTTATTGTTTTTCTTCGTTTTTTATTTAAAAAATAATGTTCTTTTTATATTATTTTTTTGTTTTATTCATCACTTCCCAAATTTGAATGTTGATGAACGTTCAAATGTGAAACTTGAACCAACTTTTAGTGGAGGATTATTTCTATTTGTCAATAAAAAAAATTAAACTATAGTTTACTTACCTAGCTGTATGTAAATGATGCATTTTGTTTTTAAACACGCGACGATTTAAATTCAGTAACGCGTCCCTTCGCGAAGTGATATGACGCGGGGGAAGATTGGGGTGATATGTCCGTAGGGCACAGTGCCTTGGTAAATAATAAATGCAATAATAATGTGAACAGGACATCTGGCCCGGGCCGGGCCTCGTAGCGGCAGGTGAGGTGAGACAGTGACAATGTGTTACCCCATACATTACCCATACATTACCCGATACAATACACATACGATATTTCTACGTCATACACTGTGGAACTGAGTGGCATTATTGAAGATATGTATCGTAATTATTATACCAGTATGTGTTTTATTATTTTCCAGCTTTCTGTCATTCTCAAAGCAACTTATGATGAATAATGTTCCGTAATAATTCTTGATTCATTATTTCCCTCTAGTGACGTCATGGTCAGTATACATTTTGAAAAGAATAAAGGCGCTCGAGTTTAAAATCGTGGTTTTAGGTGGGTGTTCCAAGTATCTTAGGGTACGTTTATGTTGAATCATCGACTTGCGATTGTAGCGGTGATACTAGCAATGCCAAGATTATCGGCCAAAGAACGTTTTTATCACTGCTCCTACTGAAACCGAGCTATTTAATATCACGCGGAGTAATGTAGTGTTGCTTTAATTTTGCGGGTAACATTTCTTTAAAATTTATCGTAATTCAAACTAATTGTGCTACAATGTAATTAACGTATTATCATTTTTTGAAAAAGACGGTTTGATTTTTTATTTTTTAAGATTTTTAAAATAAAAAATCATAACGTCTTCGTCTGGTAATTTAATATCAGGCTGTAAATTATTTCACACGAATTCTTCATCCCGGATATATACGTAATGAGGGACATATCCAATGCAACGGAAAGACTAGGTTAAAAAGTGATTGGTTATTCTTTTCACGAGGCGATATCTAAATTTGTAAGAGAATAAATAATGTTAGTGAAGTCGTAGGATAACGCTCCAGTTTCATTTAAGGCGTGCGCTGTGATTTGTCTTTAGACGTAACACATTAAAATTATTTTTGAACTACAGGGAACCTGGAGAGATGAGTGGAGAGCATTTGTCTATGGTATTCATACAGCAGCGAGTAAGAATCGAAGAAAGGGTTACGGTTACCCGCGCACCGGCGCGTATGCCCGGCCGCTCTGGAAGTTCTCAGGAAGGTGAAAATAAATTTCCCCGATTGCTGTCGGCGGCAGAACCGCCGGCTCTCGTGGCTGAGGCGTTCTTCCTGTTGGCAAACTTTAGCACTAGATTACTCCGCGACAAAGGACCGAAGTTATTTCAAAAGCCTCGGCTCCTGTTTATTGTTGATACAAAGCCGACTCGGGCCGAGGGCGCTCGTAAATTACGGACCCCGGCGTTTTCATTCGGGATCCTTTAATACGTCGCACTAAATGCGACGGCGGTGATTAATTAGCGGACAAACTTATCCCTTCATCAATCACTGATTAGCCTATTCTGTTTCGCCGATCATGCGCTCTCCTCGACGTCAATTAGTGCCATTCTGGAGACGAGATACAAAACCCGGCTCTCCATTGTGCCCGCCTGCGTCCGCGCCCGCGTCTCCTATCCTATCGTGTAGCGATGTCATGTCGCTTCTTACCGAACACTTTGTAATATCACTCCGATGGAATTAATTCCGGTCTCGCCTATTGTCACGCCGATATTCGCGGGCCATTATGGCGCGAGTATCCTGCGGAACGAGGACACTAACCGCCGGTCTCCCTCCGCGTTGCTCTCAGCTCGCTCCATTCGCTGCTCCGCCCGGCCGTAGTACGCGTACAGCATCGTGCTGAAGCTGATGTTTCAATGACAAAGCAGGTAATTTGTCAAACTGTTACATCCAACTAACGTCTTGTATTATTATACAAGGATTCATATCTAAAGACATTGCCGTTTCGGAAACGTTTTGCTCTGCAGTTCTGTGCAGATTTACACTTTATAATATTTTTTATTTATTTGGGACACAGACAGCTTGACATGAGTAGAAACATATTAAAAACAGAATAAACGAAACCTTGTCAAACCTCCGATAACGTGAGTCCTCAGCATTCTTAATGAACATACACAAATTAAAAAATATATATAAATTAATTTTGTTACGAGCAAAAAGAAATAACAATGACAAGACAAAATAAGTAGGTACAAATTATCTGGCACCGCATATGCCAATTATACATATATAGGGCAAAAAAATCTAGCTTATTGCAGAGTCTAGCAATTAGTCAATGCGCCCAGCTAATAAGAAAATTATATATATAATTTATTAATCTTTTTATATATTTTTTTAATTTGTTGTGATGGGGGCTTATTCGATTTAAGATGACAAGCCCCTTTGAATTAAGTGAAATTTTCAATTAGCCTACGTCACGTATATATGACAATACCCAATGACTTATAATTTGTTAATAACTATATTAGGGGTTCATTGCATTAAACAGACATTTACGAATGAATTTAAAAATGTTACAATTCCGAACCGAGCCCACTTCACCAAGTGTGGACTTGTATCGAAGTGGGTTTAAGATGTAATTAGTCACATTTGGAGCCCACAATGCCAAAAAGCGTCAATAAAATAAATACGATTCAAATTAATAATGCATAATTACGTGCAGTTAATAGGAATAAGATATTTAAAATAAACTATAATAGATAACAAGAAATCAGGAAAAATTATATATTCTTTCAATAATAATAAACAAATAAATGCAAGAAGAAAGAAAAATTTATTGGAGAGATGAAACCATAATAATGATAAAAATACAACCCACTTTTTAACATTTGGATATTTAGGAAAAAAACATTAAATATAATAATCGCTACGTTAAAAAGGAAAATTAATTGAAGAAAACTTTTTTTTGGTTGCCTTTTAAAAGACATTCGTGAACATAGCCTGTCTATGGTCGTAAATGTTGAAATTATTAACTAAATAGTGGTTAAGATGAAGAAAATAAATAGAATTTATCAATTAGAGAAATACAGATATTAATAATATACATAAATAAATACAAGAAGAAATGAATATTAATAGGCGCGAATGAACTATAATAATAATGATAAAATACACGTCAGAATAGTAACAAAGTAACCATAGAATATTTAGAATAAAAATGAAATTAATAACCATATTACGAGAAAAATGAATAATAATTAGTTAATTCAGAAGAACAGTGGCAAGGAGATTGTGTTTAAGTGTCGATTTAATTACTAACAAATAACATGTTCACGAAATATCTGTATGTATTTGATTCATTTTCTTAAAATAATTTTATTTAAAATAATCCATTTCATAATTTATTTTTTCGGATGTAACTTTGTGGTTATCCATTTTCACAGATTAATATTAAAATGTTTGTTTTTGTCCCAATACCACTTATATTATAACGGATTTCGACGCGTTTCGCTCTAACTGACTACTTCCTGAAAATGCTCTTAAAATATAAGTGGTGTAGTGACAAAAACAAACATTTTAATATTAATAATCCATTTGATTGGAGGTGAACTCTCAGAAGTGGTGGTGTGCGCAAACTATCCGAAGTGCTGAGTTATATTTAAACAATGAATGCGAAGTCACCGGGGTTATTTAGAATAATACCATCAATCTTGTACCATTACAAAGTTTTCCCCGTAAAAGAATTCTTTCTTCGCATTACATGAAATGTGCATCCGAGGCTTTAGCGGGCCGGGCCGGGTTGGCGGAGGGGTGGCGACTGACTGGCAAGCGGTGGCAGCAGGGGTGGTGGTCACCTACCCCCGTCGCCCGGGTCCCGGCAGTTCGCGACACGAATATCCCATTTGCAAATTGAAAAGTGGATTAATATTCCACCGCCATTTTTACCATCCATTAAGTGACAGGATTTTTTCTGTTAGCGCTGCATCCGAAGCCTAGTGTGAGATTTCTCTTTTCGCCGAATAAGTGCCCATTGCGGCACACCGTCCTCTTTGATACGAACAGGACTTCACATTTCTTTATAGATTAAACAAACTCTCGGGTATTTTGTTTAGTACTAGCTCAATTACCCAGCGTCTCCCAGGTTTGTTTCGCAAAACGACTGCGGTTGAGTAGTTTTTTTTATCTGATTCTGTAACCATAAACTAGATTATGGTTAAAATATACAAATATGAGGGATTTTAATTTGATTTCTATGTTTTATTACTACTTTAAATTTAATCTCAATCGTTAATTTATATTTCGATTGTTTATTTTTAATTTTGTTTTATTGTGAAGTCTTGTAAATATATTGTTTTTATGGCTGTATGATTCTCTAAAAAATAAATAAATAATAGTTTTAGGATCTACAAGCTACACACACACACACACACATTGATATTAATTTTTATATATGACAATTATTATTTCAACTTGATTAATGAACTATTTTATCAAATCGGGCTTCTTTTGGGCAGCTGTCATACGTCCTAATGATAATAAAAAAAATACTTATTTCTACATATTGTCTGAACTTACTTGTCTCCTGTTACAGTCTCACCGTTACATTTTCCCAACGAATCGTAAACAAACTGAGAGTGATATAACGCACATTTCAGAGGAAATGTTCACCATAGCATTTAGTAGTTAACATGTACACTTTTCGATACGTAAGAGGAGCAAAGTGAAAGGAAAGCCTATATCGAATATTAAATGCAATGTGTCTTATAAAATAAAGTATTATTTTGAGTGTTTGGATTAAGATTCTAACTTTTATATTAGACTGCTGAATTGAGTAGACGACGGTCAGTGTTTTGAGGAGAAATGCTTGATTTTGATATAAATATATAATGAATTCAGACCACCTGTGATGATAGATCAGTTCAAGTTGGTACAGTTCAGTGGACATTACACTATTCATACATATCATGGCCTGAACGGGATACGCCCACTCGAATATGGCTTTCTACTAGGCACTATTTACGAGTGTATTCGCCACTCGGTTATGTTTGTCCGTTGAACTTTGGGCGGTGCACGAGACATACTCGTACGCCTGGGGACAAAAAAACGCGACCGACTTTGGCCTTATTTGCATCTTATGAATACCCACCGTGGTCTGCTTGGTCTCGGTATCTTGCTCTTGTCCTGTGTATCGACCCACGAGCGGCACGCGCCGGTATCGTTAATAATACCACTATGCATTCTCCAATAAGATGATTGATTTTTATCGATACCTTTGCAGGTGCAAAATAGGAAAAAAATGATCCCATTTATTAAGGCCGTGTTTTATAAGATGATCGTATGAAACGTAAGGCATAGATGCCTAAGGACTTTCCAGAACAATCATAGTAACTTTTTACCTTAGATATTTGCTCGTTAGATTAACTACACCAACTACTCTCTGTCAACAAAAGTAAGCATCTTATTTCAGTGGCTTTTCAACAGAACACCTTACATATTTCACTTTGTCCAAAATCAGAAGACCAAGGGTTACGAGATTTCATTTGAAACTTTTAGAGGTCAACTAATGGTATTGATTTCAGAAATAAACGCGAACATCTTACAACCCAGTGTGTTGAAACATTTTAATTCTGGCCATCGCGTTTGTGATTGGTTAACAATAATTAAACCAGCTCTGTCTATCGGTCTTAGTGGATTTTGAATCTCGCTGAAGTTTTTGTGATTTGTCTGTTTGTAGTTCACAGAACTTAGCATTACACATCATTCTCCTTGCTTTTCCTTCTTTTATTGGAGTAAATGGTCTGTGAAAGTTTTATTTTATTTTATGTGTAGTAACTTTTTCAAAAGCATTCAAATCTGTCCATGGTCTATAATCAATCATTCTCTAAAAGTTTTATCCTATTTTATCTTGATTTGACAACTATTTTCAATTGACTGCCATGTATGAGTCTTTTTATAGTAGCTTATACCATTTTAAGTGTTATTTTGACCTGTCCAATCATAAAATTTCGTCAAAACAATCATAGTTTTCTGTAGTAAGTCAAAACCTTTTGAGTTATTATGTCGTGTTGTTGCAAAACGACATCATGACTGCTTTCGAAAGTTCTCCAGAATCCCTTCATTTTTATTGTTGTTCAGCGATTTCTAATATAATGGCATCATATATTTTTAGTAATAATTCTATCTTCATGTCACTCTATGTTTTCGAATTTGAGATTATAGCGTCATTAGATATCTCGCTTGTTTTTACCTGTATCATTTTTCATGTGAACTAGCAATTGTATTCTTTTGAAATTTAATACTCCAACGAAATATTTTAAATCATTTCCGTTTGAATTGACACGCATTTATTTGTATACACATAACCCCACATTGATACACAATTACAATATGTTCTTAATTCAATTATTCGAGTTAAAAAGTGTCACGCTTATTTGGTTTTTTGAAATGTTCAAAATAGGCTCACATGAAATTACTGTGATTATTTTGTTTATACCGAGAATATTCATAGAAAAGTAAACAAGAACAATATATAAAAAATATTACCAGAGCAATGGTTTCAACTATTAAACAAAATCTATCTAATCGCGAACATCCCAAAACCTCGGAATCTTTGTCAATCAGACCTGTCGAGGGAACTTAAGGAAGACCTGGAAGATGCAAACGCCGACAATACGTCTTGGCAGCTGCACCACCTGCGTCTCTTCTTCTGATTTCTTTAACGTATCTTCTTCACCAAAAATGACTTCATAATTACTCTCTTTTCTCCATAACTATATAATTTCAACCTACAAATTTTGACTTAGTATAAATGTATATTCTATTTTACAATAATATGTACCTACATGATATTACAATGTTATATTAATATGTATCTATTTTGTAAACATCAATTCTGTTAATGAAATATTCTAAGTATAATATGTTAATGAAATATTCTAACTATAATACGTTAACGAAATATTCTAAGTATAATATGACAGCGTCATTGAGGTGAAACTATTTTACTAAATGGCGCTTTATAAATAAACTGATTTGATTTGATATAAATCGATGTGTTCAATTAAAGGATCACCAGAAAAATGATTAATATCATAATGTGTATTTAAATATCACATATAAAACAAAATGTTATAAGTTTTTTAAGTTGATTTCTCTCGATCATTACCGTACCTTTTTAATTCACCTTTTCCTTCCTCTTTCCCTCCTAATCGGAACGATAATAAACCAAACTACGCTCTCTCTGCAATAACCCTCCTGCATACGACGCTATTATACTTGCAATAATAGCAGTATAGTACGGTACGATCATCAATGCAATACAAAATGAATGGCAAGACATGCAGAGGAGTAAGTGGGGTTACTAAGCACTCGCCGCTCATAAAGTGGACAAGGACAGAACAAAGTACACGCTGATTCAAAACAACCGACTCAACGTATAGACACTTAACCAGAAGCAAATTTTCATATATCCTGATCAACATCTTTTACAAAATACATCAATTCTTTTCGATCTACAAATAAAATTCTACTTGTAACTTTTCTTAGACGAACTTAGGCACCGCGGTGCCAAAGAAACTAGAATTTAATTAGCCTCTAGGAATCTGGGTGTGTTGTATAGAGCTCGGAGATTCTTCTTACACTATACAAATCGCAGGTGCGTCCAACAATTGAGTTTAGTAGTCATCTTTAGTCCGGAGTTTCCAAGTATCTAAAAAATCTCCTCGACTCTGTGCAGTGGCGTACGGTTCGTTTAATAAATAATCCAGTACTTATTGCTGGTCTTCAACCGTTAGAGCACAGAAGAAAGGTCAGGATGACCTGCTTGTCTTACCGACATTTTCATGGAAAATGCTCTGCTGTGTTAGGCAGAGCTATGCGTTTTGCGAACGCCCGTCACTACTTAACAGTTGATATTGAGTGCATGAGAACTAACAGATTCTCTAAGTCTTTCTTGTGTGAGACAGCCCGGCTGTGGAATGACCTTCCGTCGTCTGTGTTTCCTCCTACCTATATCGTGAGCTTCTTCAAATCCCGTGTTAATTCTACCATATATCCAAGTTTTTCTCATCCCAAAAAGCTTCTTATAATGTTGTAAGCTTACTTCGGTGGTGTCTTCGTATAAGTCTTCGTAAGTGATAGTGCAATAGTTTCTCGTTACAATCTGAATTGCCGAATTGAATTTTTTTTGTATGTAATGAGTTCTAATTAATGAAAAAATATGACGTCTCTGTAAACCGATGTTACTTGTTAACTATATATAAATAAGCTTGGATCTCTGGTTTGGTACTGATTTCGGCAGAAAAAAACACTAAGGCTATAATAGGAGCCCTCTCATTTTAACATAGTACATCCAGAACACATCACCATGTCATGAAATTTATAGCCGTTTCAGGAAGTTGCATTCTTTTTTACTTACTTTTAATTTTTTTATATATTTTTGTTACGAACAACGTAATTGCATTCAGTTGAAATCACATGGATAGTGTACGTATTAAACGCGACGGTTGTTTGCTGTGTCGCAGTCAAACACCGAAACTTCGGTTTATTATTAATCGGCTATTCCGGTTTTAGTGACAACCCCCTCCCCGGCCCGCGTGTCATGTGTGAAAGCGTACGCGCGAATGAACCGCCATCTGTTGCCAATGATTATGTCCGGCGGCTATTTAGTATATTAAGCACTGTATCGGAATATTGTGCGACCGAAGTACCCGAATATTTCTATGACGGCTTGCAGCTATCGCGTTAAGAACGTCCGTGCTATTCAAAGAACACGGTTGCAACATTGATATTAAGTATTCAACTACCTTGGACTACACTGATAAAGCCGCATATCTGGCGGATATGTGCATCCCTGCAAACCTAAATGCTCGATAATCGACACTTCGCTCAGCAATGTCATCTGCTGTAGGTAAACTGGGTGAACCATCGCGCCGTCCTAACACCAAGTTTGGTGATCGTGCTTTTGCAGCAGCGGGACCGGCA
>JAPMAF010001691.1:0-10607 GCA_026537445.1 Silvatares holzenthali
TATATATATATTAAACCACTATAGGTATATACAACATCAATGTTTAATTATTGCTACATTTCTCAACCAATAAGGAGTCGTTCTTAATCCATACAAAGATTTTCAAATTGCAGTGAATTAAACATTGGTCTGAAATGTCGAGCGAGTTTAATTCGTAGGCATTATTTATAAAATCATGTTCCATTGTTAAAGAAAAAATAAGAAAAAATATGTGTACAGGACTGGGTAGGGAGAATGCAAGTAAAATAAATGGTGTATAGACAATACACAAGTTATTTTAAATAAATGCACGCTTTCACTCTAAGTGATAGTATAAGAGCAGAAAATGTAAAAAACGCAAGTTAAAAATATCTAAACGGAATAAAAGTTGGGTGTTTACGAGAGCGATGCCGAGAAAGCCTAGAAGAACTTGGTAAGAACATATTTCCCAATTTCTTAACGAAGGCAATGTTAGAAGCCTTAACAACTCCCGTGTGTGTATTGTACTACATGAATGTGGAGGAAACTTATATGTATCCCAGGACAGAGACAGGTGGTGCTGTGTACCTACTCCTATCGAGGAATGGCGTGATGTTATTTATGTGTAAGAAATAATTATTTGCTGTAGAGATTCAGCGTGACAGTAGTGCGGTAATAAAACATGCAGTCTTATATAAATTATATTTTGGGTGTGGTGCATGATCTATAAGTAGCACTTGTTCCAGTCCAAATATGTGAGTGCATAAAATTTATCTTTACGAGCGAACAATAAAAAAGGAAAATGTACTTAGCAGTTTTGACATGCCAAACGTACCATATCATATATATTTTTTTAATAAAATTCCACCATGAACGATAAGGCAAACCATGTTCGGGTTAACCCACTATTTTAGAAATATTATTCACGTGTTAAATTCATAAAACAGATGAACACGCAACCTTCGTAATGTGGAAAGTCACTCAAGAACCGAGCAGTAAAGGAAGAAGGGGTAGTATGTAAAATACCCTCTTTCCCAACTCCCTTAATGGACTTTAATGGATAAAAAATAAAGATTATGTCCGACCACGCTGAAGGTTCTTATTCAAGACCTTTGACGTTGAACATCTGTAACCAAAAGAATGTTCTTCATATTACAGTACAACCTTTCTATTTCCTTTTTTTTAGTTTTACAAGAGATACCAAGACATAACCACTATTTTAAATGAATATCTAAGAATTGCAGCTGGACATGCAATTTAATTTATACTATTTTTGCAGAAGTCGAATTCGGAACTTCAGCCATAGTTTGAATTCAGTATCTTGGTCGATATAAATATAAAGCACCACACCATTCCACGATAACTAAAAATTAAAAGATTCGCAAGTCAAAGACTTTTGTAGTCATATATAATTTTATTTGCCAATTTTTCGGACCACATTGCAGTTGCATTGACTTGCGAATCTTATGTCGTGAAAGCCTAGGACAATACTTCATATGGAAATAATAATGCGTCCTTAAGAATCTTATCATGCGCATTCACATAGAGATTTTTGATCTTTTCGATTTCAGAGATCATTGTTGTGTTTTATTAACACTTATAGAACGGTGTATGGCTCAAAATCGTTGTCTTATTAACATTGTTAACTATAACTACTTTCCCATATCACCAACAGTTTTACAAATACTTGTTTTTTATATGTAAATTGAAGTATTCCTGAAATAGGAGTTAAGTAAAGTTCAACGGTTCAGTTTTCGTGCACGGATAGGATGTATCGATAAGTATTGCACGTAGGTCTTACTCGCCGGTGTAAAATGTTTTAAACATTAACCATTTCCGAATCACATTTAACCTCACTCGAAACACGCGAAAGTTATTTCGGATTTTATATATACCCGTATTTTTAAAACAGCGTTAAATAATAAATAGCTAATTATTTGACACGAATTTATTCGAAAGCCATAATATATACGCATAAAGTTTGAAATGTAATAACGTATAGTAATTCCATGCCCTTTAAGTTATTTGTTCTTAGGTATATTTTGATTCAACGAGGTCACGAGTAAAATATAAAATTTTAAAGGAGTTCTAAATTTGTTTTTTCAAGAACATACATTGTGCTGCGTAATATTACTTGCGAAAACCGTCACATCGAGAACTATACGTGAAGATTTATTTTTTGGTAGAAATGTTCTTGAATTGGTCATTTTATCTTCTATTTATTGAACAGTATTAAGCACCAAAGAAAATGTAACAATTAGCAATTAAAATTATACATTGTAACAGTAACTGGATAAGAAACATAAATAATAGAATGAATAGCTTAACAATAATATGTAACAAATACATAAAAATTTTCAATAAATATGCAGAAAATTAAAAAACCTTTTAGTCTGTAATGCAGTATGAAGGTCTAAAAATTACATTTTTGAAACGTTTATTTCAATATAATAAATTTATTATCTTAAATAGTGTAGTCCAAGTTAGTAGTTGGTAAATGTAAATGTTATTACGTAACTCATTACGCAATTGAAGGGCCCTTATTTAAGGCAACTGATCAACTGCAGTTTCTGACATGTTGAATATGCAAAAAATTATAATTACATGTACAAAAATAATTAAAGGGATCAGATAAACTAATACTTATTTTTGGATTGTGAATTAATACCACGAATAAGAAGGATGAAATGATGCATCAAATGTAATGACATTTGATGCATCATTTCATCCTTCTTCATTGTCAACCTCGTAGTTGAGTGGTTAAGACACTTGACTAAAGCGTTGGAGGAACGCTGAAAGTCGCGGGTTTGAATCTTACCGGAGTAAAAAAAATAATAATTTAAAAACGCAGATTCTGATTTTATAAACATATGTGTGTAATGATATATTTAAAAAAAAATCGAACACAGAAAAAAGTATATTCACTCTGGACTGGAAAAGAGTGGTCGATCTTGTACCGCCCTGGAGCAATACCACCATTCAGTATTGTAAACCACGTAAAATGAATTTATTCATGTTTCGTGACAAGAACTGAACCAGGTTTTGAATCTCTCCTCCGACTGCCATATAGCATTTACTTGTGCAATTGAATTGAATGTTACACACCCAGATGGATGGTGCTGTCGTGATGCCACATATCTAGTATAAGATAAAAAAATGCTTCACACTTAACACCATAAACATAGCAAAAATTTCATTTATGAAATTAAATTTAAAAAAAAATTAAGTTTAAATTAATACCGAGTGCCCATTTTGTTATTTTCCACCGGGTGTCTTTAGTTAAAACATGGAGAATCTGGAGAATACTGTAAACAGGTAAGTTTATAATTTATCACGGAAACTTGAAGCTCAGTTCTGAATTTTATTATGAGTTGTGAGATAGAGAATGTGAAAGTGCCATCATGTCATAATTAATGTTATTCAAAATGCTTTCATACTATCTAGTGCTCCTCCTTCCGCTTCCCCCTTCTCACGGAATAAATTTTACAAAGTAAAGGGTAAGTTTGAGTTTGCCGAGTGACACGCTTAATTGTGAATTAACGTCACCTCGAGTAATAGACCCCGAATCGTGGGAAATGAGCCCACACACAACTAATAACGGGCCGGTAATTGCCATTTTGATTGGTGCCAGCTCGACAAATGACAGTACATAGCTGCTCTGCGAGAGCTACTGTAATATTCAATTTAATATAACTTCTGTTTGATAAGCATCCCTTAAATAATTTCGTCGATTCTGTATAATACATTTATCATACTGAAGACTAAAGCCAAAACTCTCGCCGAATGTTTTATAATTTAGATAATACTTCACTGCTGTCTCCAGATTAATGCTAAATTATTAGTTGAAAATATGTTTATAATTAACTAGCCATACATATACGTAGATGATATTTTATGCCCACATAGAAAACATTGGGAAAATTTACTTTATAAAATATATTTATGAAATTAAAAACGCATAGATTTCTTATTCTTTAAAAGCTACTGTTATATTTTTAAATAAAGATATATTTATTTAGGAAAATATTATATACATAGCATCATGGGTTTGTTTAAAGTGATATACTATACATTAAACACTACGGCACCATTCAGTGCAGTTGCACATGTAAATGTTGCATAGGAATAGGAAAAAAATAAAAACTAGTTATTCAGTTTTACTCACGAAACATGGATTAACTTATTTTACGTGGCGTATAAAACTGAACGGCGGTATTTCTCCAGAGCGCTATAAGATCTACCACTCTTTGTAGTCCAGAGTGAATATGTATTTGTCAATCATTTCTAGCTCTCTCGATTTTTCAAAAAGATTTTTTCG
The DNA here is from genome assembly GCA_026537445.1 of Silvatares holzenthali. Lineage (NCBI taxonomy): Eukaryota > Metazoa > Arthropoda > Insecta > Trichoptera > Pisuliidae > Silvatares > Silvatares holzenthali. Next base: position 4,277 of record JAPMAF010001691.1, read on the forward strand.
CACTGATTTTTTGAATTCTTAATTAAAGGATGAATTTTGTTTTCCAACTCCTGCTGGATTCGAACCTGTAACCTATTAAGAATACGCTGTATTGCTTATTAACTCTACTAATTATATTTATCATATCTTTATATTTTTTTTCGTCTTTCACGATTTTGAATATACAGAATTTTCATATATATTAAACTAAAGCTTAAGAATTTCAGTCCATTAATTGAAATATTTTACGAACTGAAATTCTAAAACATTTATGAAATGATTATTATTAATATTGTTTTAATAACAAATCTATGTTTCTTTGTAAATGGATCAAGTTGATGGAATAAAAACAAGTGATGTATTTGTTATTTATTTATCTTTATATAAGTAAACAATGGATGAATGAATCGAATTAGCTAAAATAAAACAGTCATATTTGATAGTGGGAGTTTTCCCCCCTCTATACACGATAAAATAAAATTCTGAAGTATAAAACTAATTTTGTATGTTATTCCCACACAAATTTCCAAGGTTCAACACACTGATAAGAAAAAATATAATTTGATTTATTTATTGTAATTTGAACATTGTACTCATTTTCATGAAATGGAGAAATAAATTTATTTTATTGTATTAATATATAATTTCATTGTATTTAAATCTATAATGTTATCAAACTAATCGACTGTTGAAAAAGTATGGATTTAATACTAAAATGTAGAGCGTCATTTTACACTATCTATATATATGAAAAAATGTTTGACACAAGTGTCGATGTGTATTTTCATATTGCTGCAAATATTTAATTTTAATGCGTATAGTGACAACAGTTAATGATAATGGCGTTGGAATGAACGCATTTCATCAATTTTATCATAGAAACGTTCGCATAAAAAAATGAAATATATTTAAAATAATTTAATCGCTAACGTCGTTTCCGGAAACGGAAAATAACTCAAAAATAGGGCACCTTCATGGTATATTTAGCGATACCGGAAAAGTATGATGTAATTAATAGTAAATTAATTGCATATTTCTGCAATGAATCAAACTTTAATCTACTCTTATTACAATAGCTTACAAGTCACCGTATATTTCGTTGAATTAACTGTTCAGTAAAAAATATTATACGTTACTTATATTCATATATTAAATTGATATTTATGCAGCACTGAGTATTGGATCAGATCAAAGATATTGTTCGAATCAAACTGAATACGTTTCTAAATCTACCGCTAAATTCAGTCAAGTGGAGAGTCATTGTAAATGATTTTCCAAGTACTGGGCGTGAAGAGAACCATAACGTCCAGCTATTAAATTAATGACGGGAAGCTTCAAAGTTACTTCAAAATATTCCTACTCAAATGTAAAGATATTTACTCACTTTAAACTTTTTTTAACATAATAACTGAAGCCATAATTTACACGCGCCATTAATGAAAATAGTCCGAGTTAAAGGTAAAGTATATTATAATGACTTCCATAACGTACAAGCGTTTCTTATTGTAGTTTTGTGTCTTATATTAAAGCTTTCGAATCTCAAAATTACAAACATTTGTCAGAGAATTCAAACCTTATTTTCCTTGATTCCAAATCACCATTTTAAAAACGGTATTTTTTTTATTATTAAATACTTTATACTCGTAGCATACGTTAGTTTTGCATTTACGAGTATGCATCAGTAGAGGATATTGCAGCATTTCGAATTTTTAATATTAAAAGTAAAGTTCCAAGTGGCTCTTTGTATAATCGTGCGAGAAAGGCAAACGACGTTGGCGCCGGTTCTTTCACTGCCGTTGCCGATACGGCAATACTGCGATATGCCGCGAAGCGTGGGCGTCGCGACGCTCAGTTGGTAATTAATCATTGACATTTCGCCACGTAATCCCCGCGCCTTTGTTGCTCGTCGGGAAAGCGTACAGGGGTTTTCCTCCGGTGGTTTTCAACTAAACACTGTCCCCCCATTTCGCTTTATTATTTTTCTTCCTGCTGGGAAATGAAACAATAGCCGTCCGAGTACAATGGTATATCCGATTAGTTAGAAAATATTATCGAAACCGAATTTACCTTAGGTACTATTTTGAAACAAAATAGATCTACTGCATTACCTTTACAACTTCCTTAAAAATATTTCGCTCCAAAGGAAGAATATTTTAATGAAACCTTTAGATACTGTTGTGAAAGAGATCGCATGAAAATAATAAAGATGCTTTTGGGAAGTTGAGTAGTGCCCTCAAGACAGAAAGATAATTGAGTATATCCAAGAGTTGTATGAAGGAGGGGTAAAGAAAGACCCGTCAACATTAAAAGATCTAATCAAACAACAAATTGGTAGCTGCTGATAGCCTAATTTTTTTTAAAATAATAAGATGCAATCTGCTTCAGTTGTACCAAAATACTCACTCAAAATACCCGTTACTTTTATTTTTATTGCATGATTTATTGATAAGGGGTTGATTGCCATTAGTCCGTATGTAATGTCTTTTATACTAAAACCAATATAATTTATACTTATAAAAAAAATAATCGATATATCTTTATTTTGGGATTTCAACATTGTTACTTTAAGACTGTAATAAGAATTTTTTATAATTTCGAACTTTTCTTTTAAGGATCAATAAATGCCAAATCTCCCAAACGTATTGACCTATGTGTAACATCCAGCTCCAAATTAAAAATGTTGATATCAGTAATCAATTCCCGATCCTTAATCCCCATTTTCTTCCCGTTTCCCGGTTCACAGGTTAAGGGGAATGTTCCAATTGAGGGAACGAACCAATCGTGAAATTGCTAGTCCGATACGAAAAAAGTGATTGATTGAAGGAATTGTATGTGTGTACATTTTATATCCATCAATATCAAAAGCTACAAGTAGATCGCCTATAATTTATCTGCGAACACACGCAAAAGAAACCTCTTACAATACCTTAATCAAAAAACAAATCACTTTTATTTGAAGCTAGTAAAATAATGATATAAAAATAATGCTTAATACATTGTACAATATACAATATATACCTAACATCACGCCAATCCTCTTGTCTCTCTCTCTCTCTCAATATACATTTCTTGCCTCACAACCGACGCAGAGACTTTTAACATTACTTTCATTAAGAAACAGAACATGATTCTGTCAAGTTCTTCTATGCCTTTCTGGTACCTCTCTGCCAAGCCTGTACTTCGCACTGTAGATCTGTTTTGCTATTCTTTCATTAAACATACGCTTAACATATTTGAACCCTTTCTAACATCCATCTCAAATATATATGTAACATTTCCGGAAAAATATTGAGATTAAAAAAATATGAACGTTTATAAATGTAGCAGTTTGAAAGATTGTTCTATATTAGCACAAATAAACATGATTGTTTACTTTTTCTCAATATTAAATGAACCGGTTAAAAATTTTATTGACCATGGCAGAAATAGTAATAAATGTAAAATATATATTTTTGGTTTTATTGGATCCACAGACGGCTAATTACGTGAATTAACACATGTAAATTCAGGTTAGAAGTACCATAGAGTTTTAAGGGGGTATATTATGTCCTGAATCCGAATCGTGGTTACATTTGAGTACTGAGAGGTCTTTAATAATAATAAACAACCCATGATTGCATGTAATGATTGCAGTAAATATTTATAGATCTAGTCTGTTCTACAACTTTTAACACCAAAATGGTTATTTAAAATACGATACAATTACTACTTACTTATATTAAATATAATTATTTTTCCGCCAAAAACCAAACCGCATCACAGAGAGAAACATTAAAACGTCATCGTGTAAATATTTTTTTTAATTTGAATTAAGTTGTACTTACAACATTAAGCAAAAGTTTTTTTTTTAAAGTTTTGCTTATCCATTTGAAATCGATTAGAGAAGCGTACATACCTGTGAAAGAGAAAAAATATATGCATTAGTAAAAATGTATACAGGGACAAATTGAGATTGTGAAAAAAGCTCAAGGGACATATAAAATCAAACAGTATACGTGACAAATGAGCCATTTTGTAAAAATGAATTACCTGCTTAACGAGTCGTTGCGAACGACGAGAAATAATGCGTCTGCTTACGCTATTCCGGCAGTCACGGAAAAACCTCTAATGCTTTTAGGAGATTAACAAATAGGTTAGTACATTACTAAACATAACATTATTATTCGAGCGAAACCATTTCGCTAAGCGTGCTCATAAAATATTTTATATATTCCATGAACGTTTGATATATTGCACCTAATGATGACAGCTATTATTGTGGACTGTTAGTAGAGTGGAAGTTTCAGCCTTGGAGAATATTCAATTACATTTACTATGAGTACGCAATAATACAATATAAACTTCATCTGTGGCTAACCGATTGTTTTACAACAGCTCGGTAGCGATCATCACTTATCAAGTCTGCCGTAAGTTATGTTGGTTGGGAAGAAAAAGGAATATAATGACTTCACTAAACATCATTTAACTTCATTTATTTAAATAATTTTTTGCCCTTTTGTAGAACAGTTCCAATTGCAACATTTATTCACTTTCGTTTTTATAATCATAATAAATAACGGTTTTTCAAATATTTTTTTCACATTTTTGTATATTTCAATCTTTCAAGTTCTTTCTCTGGAAAAATAAACCTAATATGTTTAAACCAGCCCTGATATTTCTTTTATTGTAACTACTTCTAGTGAACAAAAATTATTATGTAACCATTACTAAATTTAATAGGGTTCTGTATTGTATGTAACGTATAATAGATATTGTCATGTTTCGTGGACAGATCGTGATTTGTTCACACATATTGTTACACAATATTAGTGTTTGTATTTAGTTTAAAACATACAATAATCAATAATTTTCTTCTTATTATAAGGTAATGAGTACATTCAAGTAGTTGCAGGGCACGTGCTTGAATATACGCTTGGTTTTGTCGGTCTCGTGGTCGAGTGGTTAAAGGCGCTTGACTAAAGCGTTGGAAGAACGCTGGAGGTCACGGGTTCGAATTCCGCCAGAGTGAAAAAAAATGTATTTAAAATTGCATTTTTCTATTTAGGTTTTAAAAATATGTATAAAAAATATATTTAAAAAAAATCAAAAACAGCGAAAAAATGCATTTAAAAAAATATATATATTCACTCTAGACTTGAAAAGAGTGGTAGATCTTGTATCGCCTAGGAGCAACACCACCGTTCAGTATTGTGAAAAACGTGAAATGGATTTATCCATGTTTCGTGACTAGAACTGAACAACCAGGTTTTCAATTTCTCCTCCGACTGCAACACAGCATTTACATGTGCAATTGTACAGTATGTTACAGACCCAGATGGATGGTGGTGTCTTGGTGTCTCATGTGTAGTAAAAGATAAAAAGGGGCTGTGAATCTGTCTCAATGTACATGAAGCCTCCCATGTATAACGATAGCCAAGATTGATTTGAAAAAATGATTGTTTTGTACTTATGCTAGTAGTATGCTTTCATCAGCTTGAAAGTTTTGGAACATAGAAGAATAGAATATTTACCTCAATGAATATTTGCAGGCTTGTTGTATTCAATGTATATTGTGTTTATATAAGATTCTTGAATGTATGATCATGAAATAAAGTACCTAAAATTATGCACCTGTTTGTGGGAACTTTATAAATTGCTGCCGCTATCCGACGGTAATCTCAGGTGATCATTTTATAAACAATGAGTCAAACAACAATTGTTCTGTCATCACGTGAATGAAAATTTTATTGCTAAGTAAGGTATAACTGCGCAATATTTCATTATTTTTCCAAGACGTATATTATGCATTCCTATATATTATACGTTTATTTTGTAGTTACGTTAACAATACTGATATGAACATCAACAAAACCAAGGTTATATAAAGACATAAATGTAGGACAATCGGTTAAGGATGATTAATGTATAAAAAAAAAAAACTTTGCAATACCGTATAAAAATGCTTAAGAATATTACTTAACTGCTATAAAGGACACAAGACATGAAAATATAAAATAATCATGTTAAAACAACATCACAGAAGAAAGTTTGTTGAGGTAAATAGTACATTCTGACTGAATTACAAATAAAAGAATACTACACAAAATATAGTGCGAATGTAATTGGAATGAAAATGTAAGCTAGACCAAACATAAGTAAGTCTCATTTTAATAATACCAAATATCTCAAGTGTATATTTATTTATTTATTTCACAGTATGTACAACCAATAATAATAATTTAAATAAATAACTTATGTTGATGAATTTGTTATAAAGCTTACCTGACGGAGAGAGGTAATGAATTCAACAGTGCGGTAAGGGGCATCTGGAAAATATCAATATCTCTGTGCAGCTCATTAAAGAGTCGCAGGG
>JAPMAF010001692.1:0-10606 GCA_026537445.1 Silvatares holzenthali
TGGCAAACAAAATGTCACAACACGACATGACTACCCAAAAGTCTTTGACTTGCAAATCTCTTGGTCGTGAAAGCCTATGACAATACATATTTTTACATGTATCTTTTTAAAATCTGCCCGCAAAAAAGAACCCGCGACCTCCAGTGTTCCTTCAACGCATTACTCAATTGTCTTAACCGCTTGATCATAAGGCGGTATTATGGAGAGTCGACTATTTCTTCACCTTAATTCTGTATATTGTGCTTATATTTACAGGTATAACAGGTCTCTTAGGAGCTGTCGGTATAGGAGCGTATAAATATAAAACTAGAGGTAAAATGAGCACTAGTGTATACCTGATGCAGCTCAGAGTCATCGCTCAAGGCACCGTAGTGGGTGCACTGATGGCCGGAATCTGTTACCAGATGTATCAAGACTATGTAGTTAAACCCAAAGAGAATAAGTAAATAATGTAATTAAATATATGTACGATTATAATAACCGCAATTCTTTGGAGGGTTCATAGATCTTTGGCACTCATCGGTGATATGGTCAAACAATTTCAATGCTTCGAATTTGTATTGAAACACTCTCTAAATTTAAACAAATCCTTGATGTATTAAACACGATGTTAGATAATCTGGTACTATTATTATTTGTAAATATGCGTACTTATGATAAGATTACAATTGTTGCAAGCTTGCTATGATTTTAGTTATATAATCAAAAAAGTTTAACTGCATAATTTATTATTTTTAAAGATTTTTCAAAAATGTTTGATTCCATGGCAAAGGCATTGGAAGTGTTGATTCCTTTCTTGGTGGTACAAGTGTATGTATTTGTGAATGTTGTTTATTTTGAATGAGTGAATTTATAACATTTGTAACGCCTACTGTGTAATTCAATCAAATCAATTTGGAAAATGTATCGTCACAAATGGTTAATGAAAATAAAAAATTCTAGGAAATAAATACAATTTCGAATATGGCAATTTTTAATTCAACCTCTGATTCCCTTGCTAATTAATGTAGTCTTTTCTTTTCTTCTTTGATTTACTTGCGCGGTATCAAAAGAAATTGGATTATTGCTTAAGTAATATCCTCTTAGACATAGCTTTTAATAAATTGTATACTTTTTAACATTTACGCTCTTTATTGTGTTTATTAATAAACTCCTGATTACGTTGTATAGATTAATGAATGGTATGAAAGCTTAATATTTAAAACGACATGGAAAAAGAATATATATTACTATAAAATGATTAATGAATAGTACGAAACCCAAATATTTCGAGGATATTGGGAAAATGATACTTATTACTATGATGTTAATGAATAGTATGAAAGCTAAATATTTTGTTAACGTTATTATGTCCATATAGTTGTTCTGTAAATTCATACAAACGGGATCAAAGACAATTTAATCATTTCACATATTTAAAGGATTGAACCCTAACAAGTAAAGAATATTGTTTTTAGCAATAAGTAGTAATATAATCTTTCCTTTAGTGTATTATATTATTTAAATAAATGTTTTCTGTTCGATATATTTTTGTATGAGATATTATTTATTAAAAATATTGTGAAAAATCTGCTACTCAAAAGTTGTATGTCTGATATATTCCTATTGAATCACGAGGCTTCCGCAAGCGTTAGGATATGTAATAATCTTGTGTTAATATATTTTTATCACACTTCCTGATATTACCAAAAGCAATCGTAGTGTTAAAATTATCTTATCCTGTCACACAATATTGTTTGTTTTTATTGTGATAACTGATCATTGCTGATCATTATGTTTTTATTGATCGGAGATACATTATTATAAGTTGATGGAATATTAAATAAAATGCTCTAACAACATAGCTACCATGAATAAGTATCATAAGTCTACTGGGGTTCTGCCATTTTAATAATACAACAGTATTAGAAATAAATTTACATAAATGAATGATGTTGATATAACATGTAGACTTAGTATGATGTGGCTACATAGCTTTTTTTTATTCCGCATCCTGTTCTGTGATCATTTTTATGGTTAAATTAACAAGAGTACAAAATGGTAGTTGCTAATATGATTTTAATATGTACCCACTGCAATGTAAATATTTAATCAGTGAACAAAATCTGAAAGATATCTATTTCAAATAAAAAAATAATGAAGAGTATTTGTGTTTATTATTAAAAAAAAGTATGAATTACAGTAGAACTACCCGGTTCCCGCTATTCCGATTTTAATGGTACCGAGTATGGTATGAAAGCAAAAATGGTCAAGATTATCAGGGGAATACTTTTATTTGTTTAAAAATGTATGTAAAATATACCCACCCAAAAAAACTGATTATAAACATGCAGTATTATAAAATACTACAAAAACGTATGTGCACAACGTCGACGTTAAAAAACCAACTGATTTACAGCACGAGACCTACTGGTAACTAACTTGATGGCATTATTGGACTAGTGGGATCTATTGTATTAAGTTTTTGGTCAAAACCACATTTATATAGTCAGACTCATATTTTAGCCCTAAGGTTATAAATTACTAAAAAAATACCTTCAACTATTAGAACAATACATAAACAGTTAAGGTTATATATATAATTGGTATTAAAGGCATTACAGTGTAAAACTTAAATGTAATTTTCTGCAAGAATCTTACTAAGTCAATATTTTACGTTTATGAAAATTAATGAAATGGTAATCATAGCATTTGAAAGAAAAAATCTTCGCAGAATCCATGAACCTGTAAATGAAATGGGTCGCCGATATGACAATTTAAGCTCGGCATCACAAAGTGTTTTAAGATATTGTATCTATTACGAGAATAAATAATTACCACGATAAATGCTGAACCACCTAACCGCGAGAACGTAGAAGCATAGTAGACCAAAGATGTGTTGATTGGATGATGATAACAAGGATACAGTGATGCTGGATCTCAGAGGATAAAGGGCAGATCAGAGAGAAGATTCCCAGATTCAGCCAAAGTGTAGTTAGAGCTGTCATGCTTGGGAAGTTGATTGAAGGTTTTGCCACTAAACAGTAAGTGTGCATTAGTTTATTACACTCATAGAATTATTGTCAATTTGTGTTCTATTTGTAAAGGCATACTAAGTAGACTTATTTCTGTCAATTTGTTAGCAATAATCTTGTACAAATAAATTAACAGATATTCTAGTGTTTTTTCACTTATGAACATTATATTTCTTTACTTTGTCTCTTATATTTTTGTGCTAAAGAATAGAAATATAATGGAGAATAAATTGGAATTAAATACTAACTAAATCACTGAAGGTTCTGCGACATAATGGAAAGTTTTGATAATTCTGTAGCATTACCTCTCAAAAATAAAATGAAAGCCTAAAGGAAGTAATTAAATACACACTTACACAGCAAGAAATAATATTAAAAATATATGGAATTGATTGCTTAAAATGCATTAAAAATAAAAGAAAGGCATTTTTATATTTCCTTATCAGTTTTAATAAAAAAAAATTCAGGCCATGTGCGTTGTCTAGCAAGTTACACAATCAATGATTAAGTACATATTTTATTATAGAGGAATTAATTTTATTGATACATCATGAGAAATAAATTAGAATAATTTTAATCTTATTTACAATGTTCATAAATCTTAAAAAAGAGACATTTAAAAACAAATTATAGTGGTGAGAACTAATACATTTAGGGGAAATACCGACTCTGAGTTGACAAACATTGGATTTTGTGAAATAAATAAAATAAAAAAACTCTGGGATATTGCAAACGTTAAGTTTAGTTGCAGAAAACAGGGGCCATGTAGAAAAGAGGAAATAGGATACATTGAATAAATAAAATATAATTTTTATACTGAACACTCGATACCAATCATAACAATCAAAAATCACTCTGAAACAAACTTTATATATAGTAATTATAGAACAATCAAATGTCATAATATTTAAAATTTGATATCTACTATACAACCCTGCAATATTACCTGTGACTTTGCCATAACACTTATACTTATGAATACATTTGTTAAAATCCAGCTTTAAGTTGAACCCAATGTCGATGAATGACAGATTTTTTTTATGACTACTTGTAATAATGATATAGAAATATTAAACTACTATATTTTCCATGCTCCAATTAATGTTAATAAAATGTAAATAATGCATCTGTATATACATACTTACTTTAAAATACTGTTATTTATCACTCTTAATAGTACTATCGAACAGTTTTCCAAACTTGAGACTCATGTTCGGTACTGACAAACCTTCCCTATTTGACATATGCGATGTATTCTTCACAGATGATAAATCACTTTCTATACTGAAAAGTCCATTAGAAATCTGATGAGAGCTGCTCGTTGTATTAGAGCTATGAGACGTAATTATTTGAACCGGAGTCGATGTTCTGTGATGGGTCTTGTCCCTGCTGCCTTGCAGGCCGCTAAGGCTGGCCTCTTCGGAGAATAAATTCACTCGAACGTTTGTACCGCCTCCTCTGAGTGATAGTCTACCGACATTTTGCTCAGGAACTGTATTATCTTTTTTCTTACTGGATTCCTTCTGCTTAAATTTTGGTATGATTGCAGACCGAACTTCTTCTATTCTGCGAAGAAGAGATTCCAGTTCTTGATTAAGAGTTATTTTTGAAATGTTTGCCGATGAATCAGCTTTAAATGCAAAATCTTCTGTCATGTTTAACTCGTCCATTAACGTACTCAGTCCTATACTTGTATCTGTCATGTTAACGAGATCGGCAAATAAATCTTTACTATTTTGCGATTGTTCATCCGAAGGTTTGTGACGATGCGGTTTATCTTTAGGCAAAGATGACGAACTAGATGAGAGGGCCATGGTTTCTTTAGTCTTTTTTAAAGTAGAAACACCCCATCCGATGCCCATACTCTTTAAAGCTTTTTCCAATTCAGATGTTGATTTGTCTGAAACCGATTGCTTAGAAGAATCAGAGAGTGCTTCGATTCCGGAAATAGAGTGCTCTTTTTTGCTTTTGGTAGCCGTGTCCGATTCGCTTTTATGCTTCTTCAATTTATGTGGTGAAGCTTTCGATGTTGTAATAGTGAACAAGGATGCTGAATGTCTGGTGGTAGAACTCGAGCTGGATTGCTCTACACTACAATTGCTAGAACTGTCGTTCGGTTTCGATATGAGATTGCGTTTGATCATTTCTGGAATGATGTCGGGCAAAGTGTCTTCGGAAGAGATAGATATATGTTCTGAGGCATCGTTTAATTTTAAAGATGAATCGCATAAAGTGTCAACCATATCCAAAAATTCTTCCTTATCAAGCTTGATATAATCTTGGAAGGATAGAAAAGGTTTTAATTTAACATCCGATTGCAAATTATCTTTAACAATATCATTAGACAAATTGTCTTCAACAATTTTGTAAGAGCTCGGTTCTACAAAATCTGGCTTGTTTTTTTTATCTTTAGAGCTAGATTTAGGTTTCTGTGAAAAATCATAAAACACTTGGGGTAATTGATTTCTGTCTACAGAACTTTTCCTCGTTGATGTATGAGAACTTGGAGATTTATCAGCAAGTTTTGATTGAGAACTGGTATTACGAGCCGTGATGGGTGTGTCTACTTCAAGAATTGTAGATAGCTCATGAGGAGTTCCCAAGTCCACATCGATATTTCGTGTGATTGGATTGCGAGTTAATGCAGCAGGTGGTTTTGGACGTTTTTCTGGAGATTCAAATGGTGAAATATCAAAACTCTCTAAACAAATGTCTGATTGTGACGATTTTAATTCGAGAGGAGGAACATTATTGTCCCAAGATTCACTATGTGGAGTAATTAAATTATGAAGCACTTCGACATTGTGAGGCTTTGGGATGTCAGCTAGAAAAGGCACAAAATCAACTTTAGATTTTTCTTCACTTTCTGTGTCTTTTTTCTCGTGTTCATTTTCACTTAAAGGACTACTGTTAGATGAAAGCGTAGCCTGTTTATCTTTCCTTATTTGCTCCAATAATTGAGAAAGGCTTGAGATTCTCTGATTGCACTCTTCACTCAATTGTACATATTTTTCTGTAATATGTTCTTGATTATCGGACGAAATATCATCACTATTTTGAGGTGCTGTTCCAGTTGGAGATTTTCTTTTATCTGATGTTGATTTGCTTGTAGATGTCGACTCTCCTAGACTGACTCTATTTGATTCTTTATTTGTCAAAATACCTTGAAGATTTTCATTGGCATTCAATGTGTCGATTGGAGATTTCTGTCTTGTATTGGCACCAGCCACATAAACACTCTTCTCAACTAAAGTTTTATCAAAAATAACTTTAATCGGAACGGATTCTTTTCGCTTAGTTTGAGTCTTATTTTCTTTAAGATTCCTATTTGATTTTTTATTTTTCTTCAATGCTCCAATATTTTTAGAATGTGCAACGTTCGTTTTATTATCTTTGAAGACCTTTAGCCATGCGGCTTGATCTGTATTAATACTATGCGATTCAGATGAAGTTTTGGGGTTACTGGACGAATTAGAATCCATAGTAATAGAAGGAACATCAGAGTGAGCAGTGGATGGTTTTGATATCACCGGCACATGTTTAAATCGATAGTTTTTATCAAAGTTATTGGGCTTTCCGAATTCTTCGAGTAGTTCGTAACTGTCACCGATGAACGTTTTTAGTTTTTGAACCTTTTCTAACAATTCGGGAGGAAGTTGATTGGGAATGTTAGAGCTAACATCGATTATAGAACTGCCAGGTGTAGATACATCACTAACATCTATGTTCAATTTATTTACACCGGTTTTCGACATTTCTAAAAGTCGTCTAACATATCTTTTCAACTTTGGATTCAGCTCGGACGTTCTTTTATCAGATTCCTTCACATGTTGACTCTTGCGAACCTCTGTGGACATTTTTAAGGAAGAACTTACTTGCACACCTTTATCAGATGAATGTTGTTTAGAACCGTTTACTGAATAAGACGATACTCTGTTAACACTTACTTCCTGACTCACCGTGCTCTCTGATTCGTAAAACTTATCAGATTTTGTAGATTCCGAAATGCCTTTATTTTGCGTCTCTCTTATTATATCCTCGGCATCCGGATGCACTGGCACCCATTTGAATTCGCAATCGCAATTTGATGTTTTCTGTTTGTGTTTGTTCTTCTTTAAATGTGAAGTGAAATCAGTTTGAGATTCTATATTTTTAGAAGTTATTGCTTGCCCGTATAATGTTTTTAAAGCGTTTGAAGAGAATTTCTCTGGCGGACTCATGTACGTCGTAGATTCGGATGTATCGATTCTAGTTACAGAACTATTGCTATTCTTTTCTATAATCGTTTCTTTTTTAGAAACAAATTGCGAAGTTGTGATTGAAACCTCTGTCGACGAATCTTGAGATTCTTTACAAACATTTAATGATTTAGCGTTTTTATTATTGACGGTATTTTCTTGACTATTTGCTTTCTCTACTTTTATAACTATTTGGAAGCCTTGGAAAGCGACCGAGCTTGCTGTGTTTGCGGCACAATTTTGCACTATTGGTTTGACAGGCTTTACAGTGTTTACAGTCGAAGAGACCACTTTGCTTTTGGGCGAAAGACTTTTGACTTTCCTCTTGTGTACCTTACTAGATGCCCTCCTACTTTCATCCGATGACGAAACAGAATCGTCTCTATCAGAAACTTCTTGAATTTTCTTATGAACTTTCTTAGGAGTTCTGGATCTCTCCGGTAACTTCTGTATTTGCATCTTCGAGACTTCTCTCATTAATTGTTCTTTCTGTTTCTCCACCAGATTCAATACTCTATCTATGTTCATGCTCTGCGTTTTATGTTTATCTGGTGGAGGAGCCTTCGAAATAGATTTGACTGTACTCTCACTGTCCCTGGTTGGGAATTCGTCTAAATCATCTGTCATTCTAATAGAACCAGTATCCCAAGCGCCAACATTGACCGTGGATATCTTCCTTTCTGGCATCCTGAAAAAAATAATATAGAGGATACATATATAGATGAAATTTAATTAAATAATGATAACTAAAGCATTGATTGGAGCTAATTGTTCTATTGATTTTCAGCTTAATGCACTAAATTAAGTAAGATAAACATCATATTATTTTTAATCACCTCCCAGTGGAGTATCTCTTCTGTTGTGGCGAATTTGAAGAATCACTCAATTGGTCGTGTGAAGGTTTACTCTTCTGCAGAGATCGTTGAGGTTCTACCACAGTACCAGTCACAGGTATGGGATGTCTAAAGATTTTTGTATGTCTGAATTCATCTTCGAAAACCTTTTCCAACTTCCTCTGACGGAGAGCTTCTTTCTCCTTCAATCGATCTTCAAACATGTAAGCCATTTCCTGGTGAAAATAAAAAGCTTTACTATTTTTCTTCATATGATTCATCTTCAGTTCATTATCCTTTTATGCACATAAAAGGAAAATAACGATAAAAATCAGTATCAAATTTAACTTAATGTGTGATTTTAATTGAGCTGCTCTTATAACTAAAAGATACCTTATAGAATAATAACCGACTATATATAATATCCAAACTAAACTTACTGGTAATTTTCCCCCATAAAGCCTTTGCTGCTTAGAGAGTTCATCCATTTCACGTATCATGGTAGCGCAATCTTTGTCAATTTTCAATTTCTCCAAGGCTCTCTCCCCTCTAATCCTTCTAGCTTCTTCTAAAAACCCCTGATTTAAGTGTGTAGTCACTCTATCAGTTTCCATTCTCTCCTCCTTGGCCAAATCGTAAGCGTTTTTTCCCGATTTAGGAATCCTTTCTACTAGATTGCGACTGTCCACACGTACATTAGCGCCAAATTTGTTAGTCTGATCATAATATTTCACAGAACAACTGGTAGATGCTGGTTCTTCATTCATCTTGATCGGGCTTATTCTCGATTTAATTAGCGATCTTCCTTTGAAAGTATTTGATTTGACACTAGGAACTTGGGGCTTGGATATAACGTGAGGTTTTCTCGTGATATATTTGACGTTTCTATGAGACGACTGCTTCGAAGCAGAGTGCGACAATATGCCTTTTAAAGGTTTACAACCTGCAATGTGTTTCGTAATATCGACATTGCGATCATGTTCACAACAATTAGAAGAGCAATAGCAAGTGCGACGACTGTCTGAAGATGTAGGAATCCAATCGTCGTGCAG
Organism: Silvatares holzenthali; assembly: GCA_026537445.1. Classification (NCBI taxonomy): domain Eukaryota; kingdom Metazoa; phylum Arthropoda; class Insecta; order Trichoptera; family Pisuliidae; genus Silvatares; species Silvatares holzenthali. The sequence continues at coordinate 9,138 of JAPMAF010001692.1, forward strand.
ATTCCTTGATTTTCTACCAGTATCATTGTCTGTATTCACATAAGAATCGTTTTGCTTCTTATAATTTTGAGGCAAATTCGGTATTGACGGAGCGCTATTTGAATACGGTTCATTTCTCACATGCTGTATTAACTCTCTGATTTTATGAACGTCTTTAGAATTCAGATCACCTCTGCTAAACTCTGGTCCAGAGGCTCGCTTTCTCTGCTTAATATATTCAGAAACTATACAAAACGGTTTCTCGTTCGACATTGTTTGCGGGCTCGTTTGTCTGTCTGTGGTTAAATAACTAGATTCTTCCGGTATTACTTGTAGATATTTTCTTTCACGAATCGGGCATTGATCTTCGGTTAATTTAGGATCTGTGGAATTATCATCTGTTTTCTCAGAATGCTTAATTGTTTCGCTAGCAACCTCATAGTATGTAGGATTCAAATAATCTGTTTCCTTATCTGAATGCTTTACAGCATCTTGTAATAACAACGGATCGAAATTGACTTGTATTCTACTTTTCATATGTGAGCTTCTCTCTACATTTTTTTCAGTTTCTTCAGGCGATTCGTTGCTAACCAAAACATCTTGATTTGCAGTAAATTTAGAATTCGTATCCAATTTTACAGTGATGTTTGGTTCTGTTATTAAGTTGGATGATTCTATGTCAGGATCATTTTCAGTATAATAATCTTCAATTCCGTCTGGTGTACTTTTACCAGACTGTTTTTTCTTGAATTTCAATGGAGATGCCACATAGATTGTTCTGAAATAAAAGCAATTGGTGAAATCACAAGTTACTATATAGAGGGACAGTGCGTAGTCGTCAATTCAATGGACGGATCAAATGAAGCAGCTAAAGGGTTTATACATTCTTACGAGCGGCAGCGCTGGCACTAGACGTCTGGCAGCGCCGCTTCGTTCGTCTCCAGCTTACTTAACATTTAAAAATAGCAATAGTTGTTAAAGTACATCAAAAATTTGTACAAAATGTGCGGAATTTCAAACCGATAAAACTGTTATCAAAAATATAATTTTAAATACCAAAGTATCCCACTTTTTACGAAAATTAGTAATTCACTGTTAAATAATATTAAATGTATAAATTCATGTGACCAATGCATGTTGTGAATGGTGCATGGCGGCATCTAAATAAGCGGGCTGGCAGGTTTAACGTACATCTCACACTTCACATCTAGTCCAAACTGCCAAGCTGTGCCCATAGAACAATAGCCATGGTATCCGGGCAGGATTACATGCGTCTGTGATGCAGATATCTCGGATACTTCTCCAATGCTTCTGTGGTCTCGGAGGATACAAATACACACGCTCACGTCTACAAATACACGCGCATAATAATTACATCTAAATAAAACGTTTCAATATTGGGCGCCTATTTGGAAGATGTTGACATCAACTACACCGAGGAGAATAAGGAGGATTACCCCGGATCTTCACAAGACAACCATCAAGAATTA
>JAPMAF010001694.1:0-10603 GCA_026537445.1 Silvatares holzenthali
ATGCGCCTTCGAATATTCAACACACTCACATGAATATTTGCCAACTCCATCTACTAACACCCACTCGGCCGCGCTTCGCTGTCACAGACAAATTGTAGGATTCCAAGGAACATTAAATCAGCCATCTCGAATTATATGTTATATACATATAATATTTTAGTTCCTGAGAAGCGTGCAGATCTCTCCACCTCATCCAGCATTTTATTATGTTGCTAAGAGGTAAGATTCATAATAAATCAGTCCTCGCTAGCTTCAGTATGCATGCCCCAGTAAATTACCTCAGTTCTCGAAATCATACTCCTTTCTCTCATTTCTCAATAAACCTTAGCACCTGCATGTCCAGTACCAGGGATGCACATCTTCTTAACGACCTACAGAAAGCCCTGGACATCTTTCACGACCCGCTATCACGTATTATGGAAACACTGAGTCTCTTCGTATCAACATAAATCCTTATTCATTTGTCCCTATCCCTTGATAACCACCTCTTCCTTTTTACTTCCACCTATCTTTTTTCTTTGTGTTTTTATTATTTTCTTTTTATCTTAACTCCTTTTTTATCATTCCTTCTTGTCATTGTTTACATTTTGTTAAGTTTTTGTACATATATTTTAAATTTTCATGTATTTATTTGATTTATTTCAATTGTAAATTATATTTGGTATATTATACTGTTCAATTATTGAATAAATATGTTGAGTTGCACTCATCAGGTGGATGAATACGTTCGAACTCCGATACAGCATTTTAAGCAAATAGAACTGTTAAACGGCTAAAGTTCTCCAATTTTATTCCTATAGAACCCTGACGTTTTTACGACTTACCTTTCCCTTGACAATAGTGACTATCTCATCGAGGTGGTTGGCTGCCACGATCTTCCTGGCGTAATCCACAATGTTAGAGCACTCAATGGCGATGACTTTAGCCGCTCCTGCCTTGGCAGCAAACATCGATAATATTCCAGTTCCGCAACCAATATCCAAAACAACCTACAAAAGAATACATTAGTTCATTAAATTCATGTCCAGAACACTGAGCAGCTTAAAAGGACTCATATTGGCAAATGAAAAAGCACTTTGTTTTTTGTCCAGTCGGCCTCGAGGTTGGCTAATACAGTTGACTAAAGCATCGGTGGAACGCTGGAGTTCGCAGATTTGAATCCCGCCGGAGTGAAATAAAATAATTTAAAAATCCATTTTTTAATGTAAATATATACATAAAAAAAAATAATCAAAACAGTAAAAAAATGCATTTCAAAAAATGTATTTTCGCTATAGACTGGAAAAGAATGATAGATTTTGTATCGCCCTGGAGCTATTTGGCACCTGGCACCATTTAATAATGCACGTCATGTCAAATGGATTCATTCATGTTTCGTGACTAGAACTGAATTTTTTCAGGTTTTCTTTCTCTTCTACTGCTACACAGCATTTCCACGTGCGATTGCACTGAATGTTATGGGCCCAGATGGATAGTGATGTAATGGTGCCTCATGTTTAGTGCAAATAAAAAAATAATAGTTTGTAAATGAGATTTTCAGCCTTCATTTTGCTGAAAGATAAGGACAAACTACCACATGCCTTGTGTATTTAACATATCTTACCCTTTCTTACATCTGATAACAACTCTTAACCAGTTAACAGATTACTGTGCATGGTATATTGTGATGAAGCTGAAACCCTGAATTCTTCCTTTGACTATCTGTGATGATTTTCCCGACCTTATTTTATGAGGAGTAACCGAGAGGTTCAATTTATGAAGCTGTTCCTCAGTTTCAACGAAAACCAGATGTTTATACCAAATACAAATCAGTGGTTCTACACTTCTAAAGTAGCCAAAAAGTAGAAATCGTTCAAATATATTCAATAGTATAATATCATCAATGATTTATACTATTATTTTGTCAGCGCCGGCAGAGCTACATAAATCAATGGTAATATTTGAAGCCCCCTTGAAATAATTTTCTCACAAAAACAGAGCTATATAGGTTATTCATGTTAATAATAATCCTATAATATCATTGTCAATAAAATATTTAAGAAAAAATGTACATCACTCTTGAGGTGATTTTCTCACGAAAACAGCGCTTAATAAATTATCCACATAATAATAATAATATTGAATATGTTTCAGAACAATCTTTGCTTTTGGGCTTCTATGGAAGGTACACCAATGGTACAAATATCTCAGTCTCATTACTCATGTATAAGGTAGTCAAACCCGATGCAAAATATGGAAATACCTAGAACAAACCTTACCATAGGTCATTAAAAGAGTGGCAAAAGTGATATGATCATTAGTATGTTGCTATAATAGATTTAAAGATCAAAATCAACAGAGAGGATGGACAGCTTGTGATGATAAGAGATGCAGAGGGAAATCCCCAACAAAATGGTCTGATGATTTTAAAAGAATTGCTGATGACTGGTTGTGAAAAACCCAGAAGATGCCTGGAGAGATATGGATAAGGGCCTCATGTCAGTGGACAGAAATAAATGTATAAATATGTGACTTACTTAGTGAATTTTGCAACAATTGAAGCATGAAACTATTTTCATTATACGGATTGTGACTTTTATGTACAGTATTTTTTTTTTAATTGAACTATTAAAAATACAGATGACTTATCACATTTCTTAATAAATTTATATTTTTTTGTTTGAGGTAAAAATGACCAAGTGTAAATTCAAATAAACAGTAAACAAAAGATAATAAATAAAATGTAAAATGCTTAAAATCAAAAGCCGATTTCTTGGTTATGTTCACTGCCAAAAAACGTCGTTATCAAGTGTCATGAATCGGCATTTTTAAAAATAATTTATTTGTACATCAATAACAGATTTTACCTTTCCTTTGAACAAATGCTTGTTGTGATACATAGCATTCCTGTAGGTGAGAGTCCTGACTTCATCCTTCAGCATTTCCTCGTGTATGCCGAAGTGGGCATAAGAATCGAAGTAATAGTCCCTCGACGTCATTTCTTCGGCGCTAACATTTTTATCCGGCCCTAAATCAGCGGGAAAAAAACATTTTAATCACATGCCGAAAAACCGCAAATAAAAATGACATCGCTAACGCAAATTTTCAATTCACCGTTCGGCTCCATGACTGGTGTGGTAGCCGTTGAAGGGGTGGTATTCACATCCATGCTTTCCATTATTTTGATCTACAACAAAACACACGAACAATTTAAAACACCGAACTGCGTCGCACGGCAAACGCGTCAAAAATATTCGAAGCAACAAATGCCGCAAATAAATTAACCTTCTAACACAGACATTTTTAAAAAAGCGGCAAAATATATCACGTGTTTTAATTCTTTAACGATTCACGATGCAACTTTAATAGGTGGTTCGATTTTAGGTGCACTTATTTAGATGAATAATTCATTTGCACGAAAGAAATTCTCACCGATAGATTCGCAAAATTTGGAAACGAGAAACGCACACCAGTCAAACTCCCAGAAAAAAGAATTGACCAAGGTTAGTGTTTGCATTAATAAAAAAAATGAATTTGCTGATTACGAATGAAAGTAAATTGGTAGCTTTTAAAAAGGATATTTAAATTTACAGAATTGTTAACAATATAAAATTAATTATATTAAATGCATTTTTATTCAAATACGTGTAGTGTTTAAATTATAAATGTATTATTTGACGTTGTTTATGTCTGTAGGGAATTTTATAATCTATTCTGGTAACACTTGGTACATATCCGGCGACGCCATGTTCCATTTTGTGTAAAATTTCCTTTCTTGTCGTGCGTTCGCGAAATACGGCCGCAACTATGGGTCATGAAAATATCTGGTTCTCGCATCCGCGAAAATTCGGCCCCGGATCACGGTCATGGTATGATCATTCTTCTGACATTAAAAATTACATTATATCTAGTGTTTCAAAGGTTTTTATATATATTAACAGTCTACCGGACTCCAACGTGGTCACCTAACCTCGATAGAAATGACGTTTAACGTGTTTTTTTATCCGTATTGTCTGAATAGGAATGAATTATAATTTAAACTTGTTTATTATTTTTATATCCTTAACGTTGCATGTGACTTTATAAACTTAACTAATTTGTCGCTTGTCCCCATAACCTCACTGTTGTCAAATTGCATGATATTAATTTTGCGAGTAAATAGTCTTAACAGGCTGTAAAATATTGCGGATCTGTTCCCCCACAAGCTCGCTATAGTGAAACTATTCATTTCGATGTTCTGGGCAGCTGTTAATGTTGGTCTGATACCAAAAATTGGAATACAAATTATCTTTTATTACTATTACCTCTACAATTGCTTGTGATGTGTTTTAAATGTCGAAGTATGACATTGCGCGTTCACCCTCGGAATAACAATATTTATTATTAGATAAAGAACGGATTCGATTTTAATTTACGTCCTTTTTTCAGCCGTGCCTGCTCCAACAAACATGGACTTATCAGGAAGTACGGATTAAATCTCTGCAGACAATGTTTCAGAGAATACTCTAACAAAATTGGATTCAAAAAGGTGAGTTCCAATAATACATATGCTCAACTATTTTTTTTGAATGCATGTGAGGTAATATAATTGAATCTGAAACTATCTCTGTCTCTGATACAGACTGAATGTGCTAACGGTTTCCTTCTCTCTCATTACTGAGCATCGTGGTTATCAAAATGTCCACAGCATGAATCATTCATTTATATCTTTCTCAGTCCTGGGCCGTGTCGAGTGAAGAGCCCTTCAGCTTTGCCTTGATCTGTCCACCATCCTCTGACTATCTTTTGTTTTCCCAGTTATAATCAGTGTTTCCAGACTGTCTCCCTGCATGAAGCCTATCTCTAATTATTATTATTAACATTGATAATTTATATAGCGCCGTTTTCGTGAGAATATCACATTTTCTCTTCAGCGAACGATACTTTAAAAAGATGTGTTTTTAGTCGGCCTCTAAATATAGTCTTAGACGGATTGTTTCGCACCAACACCGGGAGAGCATTCCAGCCCTTCGGTTCCGCCACCGAGAATGCTCGCTCAGTGAAGTTAGTTTTATGATCTCTTTTCGGCTCTGTTACCCTTCCTGCAGCTGTCGAGGAAACTGATCTGAGCGTGCATTGCCGGTCATTTAAAGAATCGGGAACACACAGCTCTGAGATGCAGTGGCACCACATCATGCACGCACTTATACATCAAACAGCAAACCTTATACAAAATTCTTTCCGGAAAACGGAGCCAGTGCAAATTTTCAGATCCTTCAGATACTCATCCTCCTAACTGTCCACAATATTCAAAGTGTTCACCTCCAGCACAGCATCCCAAAGTGTCGAACCTGTATTCTTTCTTACATTTCGATTCCATAAAGTGCTATAATGAGATTTGTAAAATAAGTGACATTGTGTATCTTTGTATTATTATTATTAACGTGAATAATTTATATAGTGCCGTTTTCGTGAGAACATCACCTCAAGGGCGCTGCAATTAGTGTCTTTGTATTCTTCATTCATTGTGAGTTTGTCTCACTTCACTTTCACACCCCTATTTATTTCCTGTGAATTATCCTTAATAAGTACTTAATCTCTTCATATTCGTATAGTGATTCTTGTCAGTTTTCATTTTAGATTTTTTTATTTTGCTTCTGTTTATCTCAAGGCTAAAATGTAGACTATCTTTTGAATGAGTTCACTCATTTTGTTTCCCCCCCTGATGCAATCAGTGTTGTCATTGCTAAAATCTGAAAGCTTCCTCCTTCCTTGCCTCCCATGTAAACACCACCTTCTCACCGATCTAATGCACTCTGCATAATGCATTCACCATAAATGTTGAATAGGTCAGGTGACAGTACACATCCTTTCCTTCTGAAAAAATCTTAAATACAATATAATTTTCATGAAAAAAAAATTATAAGTGCAATCAGTCACTTGCATGGTCTAGCTGTTCGTTAACACCTCATATATTTGATACATTGTACTGTTAAATAAATAAATATTGTTACTATTTGATTCCTTTAACGTGATAACGCTAATTTACCACCAGTGGTTTGTCAAATATCACTGTCATCTGTGCGGACACATCACCCATTGCATAGCGTGCCAATATCTTAACAGTGATTATGATATATACATGATGTATCATCACTATGTTGTAAGGTCAACTTGATCAATTCATAACCGTGAATATTTTCTCGCTCAGCGCTGCCCAAGATACATTCATCCAAATCTAGTTTAAAATATATGACAAAAGGTGCTGTCAAGTGCCTGTCCCTTCAAATGCCAATTTTGTGATAGTGCTGAGAATATTCTTTTTGAATGAATTATGTAACAGTTGTTTAAACTCACTCAAAAAAAAGATTCACAATATCATTTTGACATTTATGTATTTAACAGTACAATTCCAATAAATAGGAAAAAAAACTGATAAAACAACATAACAGATTGGAGAAAATTTAAAAGGATGTCAACAAACATTAAAATGAAAATAATAACTATTTACAATATAAATAATTATATAAAAGCATAATTATTTTAATGCATTGTATTACCTCTATTGGGAAATGGTGTGATGTTTTGTATGTACTATTAAATTAGATGTTTTTTTTATCAGTTTTTCCAAGATGAATTGTAAATATCAATGTCATCAGGTTGCTTATTTTGGGTCTGAAGAGCCTCACCAAAAGCTTGATCAATGCATTGTCACTATGAGTCTGACTGAAAACTTAAAATTTTTTTTTTCGTGTGTTTTTGTGTATCCATAGTTCTAATACCCCATACAGAATAAATAACTCAGAGCCCTCAATAGTGTATTAAGCCATTATTGAACTGCATGCAACCCTCTGATTGATTTTAATCCCTGTACTCTGAGAGAATTGCATTGAATCAGTTTTATTGCTGTGTGTTTCTCGTTTCTATTAGCATTTTTTTTATTATTGATAATGTTGCGAGTAAATAGTCATGCAGGCTGCAGAGTAGTTGCAGATCTGTTTCTTACAAGCTCGCTATAGTGAAACTATTCATTTCGATGTTCTGGGCAGCTATAAATGTTGGTCTGATACCAAAAATTGGAATACAAAATATTTTACATTTTATGTATAACACGTTTAATATTAACATAATATATTGTGAGTTGATAATTATTGGTTCTATGATTGGCTATGAATATATGTTTACGTTCTTATTAAATTGTGTGTGTGTGTATTTTATATTATCAAAATGAGTAAAAACTATTGGTGTTGAATATAAATCTCCTCATGTAGTGCCAACCGTACCTGCAAGCTGCCGCTCTTCAATATCATCCACTAACTGCTTTTCTCGGGCTCCTTCTATCCCATCTCTTGGTCTTCACGGAAATTTTTATTGACCTGTTTTTTTATCACTTGTTTTTATATGACCCTCTCAATTCTTTTTCGATGCTTCCAATCTCTCTGTAATATCTGATGGTTAATTTATTTAAGGATAATTTTATAATGTAGTTTTGTGATGCAGTATCTCCCTCCCTGAGGGGTGCTTCACATTTTTTAAAGAAAGGTGAAAACTGCATTCTTATGCATTTATAATATTGTTGAATAACACAACTGTGATGACTATAGGACTAGAAATGCATCAAGTAGTTTACTGAAAATGTAGCAGTTTAAATGGGAAAAGGAAAATTAGTAATGACAGTGTAGTTATATATTTAACGAATAATTCCATGAATCCTAAATCCCACTTATATTTGTGAATGTATTTAAAACAATTTAGCTGTTGCTCTATGAATTTAAATACACTAGAACTTCATTAATGCCACAAAAAGCCAATGTCTAACAAATGTCTGTGTTAAAAAATTTATAGGCAGGGGGTATTCCTGACTGAGCCAAAATTATGGTTAATGCAAACCGAGGGTATGTTATCCGAGTCTGTGATAATGAAGTTCTACTGTATGTGCTATCAGATATATTTCGATAGGAAAAGGGAAATAATGAAAAACATTTTTTTTATATGAAACATTTTATAAAATCAACACAATTTTGTACTCAACATCGGAATAATTGAATGTTATAGATCAATCGAAGGACTAGACCAAGAAATGGAATCAATTTAATAATAATATAAATATTTACAATTTTCTTTTCCTTAACTGGTACAAAATTTTGCAAAATTAATAAAATTGTAATTACATTCCTAACACAATATAACGCAATAGATTAAACAATAATAACAACTTTAGATATTTACAATTTGTTTAAATACTAATTTATAAATGTTGAATTGATGATTGTCCTTTCCTTTTTTCAGTTGGATTAAGCTTCTTCCTAAGATGGCTGAGATCATCGTTAACATAAATGGATGATTGCTTGTTTTGTCTACATGATTTATGTACATTTTCCGCAAATGATTATTTATTTATATTAAAGTTGCTATCAGCCTACTCTGTCTTTCATTCAGGTCTCCCTTTTTAACTGGTTTTGAAATCCGCTGAAACCGGAACCGACTCTCTGAAAGAAATAAATTGTTAATGTCATGCTTTGCGAAAGAACATTTCAAAATGCTAGCACGCTGGATTTTGTTGCTATTGTTCACTGGGAAATGTTAGAAATCATGCTCAGAGGATTTCTCAATTGATTGCCTTTATTTGTTTATTTAATGAGGGAGTATGCAATATGTTCTGTGCCTATCCCATTAGTGCTTCTCAGCGTGGTAAATGCTCTGCGTTTAAAAAACTGCAATTATTTCCAAATTTGTGCTGCATTGCGGAAATCATTTGTGTTCCGTTTGATGAGACATTGACACTGATTCTACTTGATGTTCTAGCAAATTACAAACACATTTAAGCCCCTGTACTAGTTCATCAACTCTACCGGGGCCATGGGAAAGGAAGGTTTAATGTTTAAACAATTATAGAATTACTTAAAAGCTTAATTATTGGAATACAAAAAAAAAACAGATGTAGAAGTAAGAGAGAAATCTAACATAATTTCTCCTGTGGTGTCAATTTCATCACACATTCGTAAGTTTTCTTTTAAGAAGCGAAAATGGTCTAATTATCAAAGATCAAAATAAAAATGATGGCAGCATAGTCAGACTAAATAAAAAATTGGACTATTTGAAACTAGCGGGGTTCTACTGTATTTATATTTAGTGCATATCCCCCTGCAATTGTTGGAACGAGAATACCACCAAGAACCAATCAATAATCTACTATTCAAAAGGCGTTCAAGATAATTAACAAGCTGTATCCTTTGTTTATATCAATGTGGTGGGGAGGTATTTAAGATAAAATGAATGCCAAAACGATGAATGGTAATCAAACATACTTTGTTCAACTGAATTAGAAAGTTTCTTTTTTTTGGTTGCTGATGTACATGAATTGTAATAAAACATATTTACCCCCGCTATCAGCGCTACGATGGATTTCTTGGCTGGTCTGCAGTACTTTTTCCCCCCTTCCTGGCAACAAAGATTAGGGAAACAATCTAGAGAACTGCCGCATGGTCTTGGGAATAAATCAAGTCCTTTGGGAGGGGGGGGTGAACATTGCAAATAGCTTGCCATGTTACTTAATGCTGAAACCAGAAAACAATAGAATTGCAATGCGGTGCATTTTTTGTAAAGAAAACTTTATAAATATACTGAAGTATCAGTATATACTGTCAATATCATTGCTTACGTCCATTGAAGTTCCGGGTAGCAGGGACCAAATCCAATCTAGCCATAGCTGTCCTACAATATCTTCTTTTGCCATCAGGGCAACATATTCTGGGCCAGCACTCTGCGTCTGTCTCGCACTCCTGAGTCTCGAAGAGAAGCTCTCCAAACGGTTCAGAAGGACAGTCTCGAGGTATCAATCCCAGGATCGCTGCAACCGATCAAAAACAGCAGTTTATACGTACGATAGATTTCCACATAGTTATAATTTACACATTCTGAAGAAAGGAATTTCTCTGCCCATTGTAGAGGCTATATATGTTATCTGAAGATGATGTAACCGAATAGTTGATAGAATCCTGAGAATGTCAAGTAATTGCTCTAAAAGGTCACAAAATCTGTTGTCCAATAGGACCTGAAAAGGGACCATGTATAACAGCGATAAGCTCCTTCCTGTTGAGTACCTAATAGAAAAGTAAACATAAACTCACTATGATCTTATACAGCCAGCTTGTACACATACAATTCATTACATTTTTGTTTAAAGATTTTCATCTTCAAACTTGAGTAGATAGATGCCTTTGCTAAGGAGTCAAAGAATAAACGAGCTTCTCTGCCTGAAACCTTTTTTCCTTTACATCATTTGATGTGGCGCACATGTTATATTACCCATCAGATTTTAAGACTGCCTCATAGTGTCCGACTGAAATTCTATTTTCAGCCGAAACCTTAACCAAATATTTGGCCTCTCTTCTAGATTCAGCCGAAATCGAAACTCACGTGTTAGGTTAAAATTTATTTATTGTTAATATATTTACTCAATACTCTTAACAACTTTTTTCTAACTTTTTAAAAGTTTATTAGTTTAAATAAAATACTTTATTTATTAGTAAATCACTTTATTTTTGGAATGCAAGTTACCTAGGCACAAAAATAAGAGATCCAGGTTATTCTATAATGTAATTATTTGTCGGTCGAGTGGTTAAAGGTGCTTGACTAAAGCGCT
>JAPMAF010001695.1:0-10599 GCA_026537445.1 Silvatares holzenthali
TAATTTGATTGCCATGAAAAATATGTGCTGAATTCGCTCTTCACGAAATTGAACAGTGGAGCATGGATATTCAAAGTTTGGGTTTAGCCTTCTCGACATCAAAAATGTTGGCTACTACTATAGATAAAATCAACTAAGGACTTCGAAATGGTAAACGTATTTTAGAATAAATATTTTTTTTGCATTTGAGTCAAAAGGAAACCTATATTTATGGCTAATGACTTGCTTTTTAATCGTAAATCATTGTACAATATTTAAGATTGATATTTAAAAATTTTGATTGAAAATATTACATATTAAAATTTTAATTCATATAGTTTGAGTAAGACAAAATGAATATTATTGAAACTAATTTGATCTTTCAGTAAAATTCTTAAAAATATTTAATATAAATTTGTTCTGGAATTATTTTGTTTGAATACTTATCTTTTAAGATTTTCAAGGTTTGAAAAGCTGATTTCTTATGGAATGACTACTGTTATTGTTAAAATGAGTAATTCTTTTGAAATTTATTGACGAATATACTAATGATATTAATTTTCAGCGCAGCTCATCTCTTTCATTGATGATCAACTGTTTAGTAAATATGTAGTAAAATTCTGGAATGAAATCTTTCGTACAAAATTAATTATTTTGTAGTGTTATGAAACCTATCCTTAATACTTTAAACGCAAATTAATACTATATAAACATACTTTTAATCACACCTAAACGCATTTTTTTTATTTTAATGTCGCTGTATGAAAAAATTGTAGCTAAATACACGCATAAAAAATATGTATGAAAAATAGCATTAAAAAGATGCTACAGGTATTTGGCTTTCACTTCTTTGAAACAGCGTCGTAAATTTTATTATAAAATATTTAGTTGATCTATTTAAAAGGCTTCATCATTTTTAGGTTATATTTCAAACAGTAGAGATCATTTTTCACATTAATTATAACATTTTATTTTACTTAAACCATTTCCTTTAAACATGCCTAAAATAATAAAATGAACGACTTTACAATAAGGAACGTACCCGCCTCTAAATTTGCTGAAAGAAATGTTAAAGTTATGGTGAATTAAATTATAAATAATTTCTCATTTTATATAAAAGTTTGATTTAAACGCATAACTTTAAAATTTTTCCAATAAATAGACCATAATGAATAAATTTAATTGTAATATAGATCTAAATATAATAAAATTCCCATAATAACAAATATTTACTCTTTCGATTAATAGTAAATACCACGGGAAAATAGAATCAAGACATGATTTTTATAATACATTATATTTATTAATGTTGTATTTTCAAATAATAAATCATTGCAATGGCAAATTACCTATAAAATACATCCATTCATTAGATGTGAATTGATCCAGCAACTCTCAATTCAAAAATTAAATGCAATGCTAAGTGCTGTTTATGGTTATATATGTATGTAAAATCAAATGTTATAAACCGTTGGCTGGACCAAATTTCATCTTGAAAGCTTTTAATTATTTACAGTTAATTTCATTAAGGTCAAGTAGGGTACACTCTCATTTGGAGGCGGGATATGATAGGCGTTTCTTACTGGAAGAGCCGTTCCGTGGACTGTGAAGGAACTGCACCATACATTGGTTCAGTTTCCATGGTGGTCGTATGTAAGACATCGAGCCGTTGTTGTGGTCCACCGCGGCCCACGGGCCTCATAGGCTGGGGGACGTACCAATTGATAGCTCCTCTCATCTCGTTAAAAAAATGCATAACGTTAAAGAGATTACAAGTAACAGTTATTTTGTAAGTATTTGAAATAAATTTTCAATTTAAAAATAAAATACGAAGGATGCTATTGTCAGGGTTGGTCTTCTAAAGTCTAAAGGTAGACTTTGTAATTATGTATTACGATCAATATTATTTTAGAGACTTTATTTTAGAGAACGTATATGCGATCTGAACGGAAAAACTCTAATATATATTAAAAAAACTCTCTTTTCACAAACGCTAAGTTATTCAGTAAAAATAACTTAGAGTCAAGTAAAATAATGGCTGAAAATGGTTTGGCTTGCGAAGAACTTCAACCGGCATTTTCATAATGAAATGCGGTTTTTTACCGTTTCAGTTTTATTGTTCTAAGAACAATTTTTCGCTTTCCGTCGGTACTCTCGCGGTCCTACCATATTATTTCCGAGAGAGATCTCTTACAAACAAAACTCATTCTCTGGGAAACTTTGAATAGAACCGTTGATATAGCAGTACAGTGACGTAAAAATAAGAAGTTTAAATCTATCGTTCTGTGTTTTGGATGAGGATTCTCTATTTCGTGTCCCATTTTAAATTCGTTAAAAAACAATCAACTCCATATAAGTGTACCCGAACGTTTGAATGATGAGATAATGTTTCGGGTATTACTTATTCCATTAGCTTAGATAACCGTGAGAGAATATCTACCTAGATTCTCTGGAGGAAAGGAGTTACCTGAATTTTACCTGCTGGGGAATATCCCTAATCATTTTGTCTCAAAATGGCTGGCCTATGTAGGTCAAAGGGGTAAAATTAAGACTTCCCAAGTGGACAGATTGTGACTTCATCGTACTAAATAATGCATAACAAAATTTACTCTCATAAAAATAAGTATCTCTTTACATGCTTTCGCTTACTTTGATTAGGCAAATTGAGCGAGTCGAAGGAAAAATATGTTTACGGAAATATATTATAATATACATCACTATACAAGTCTCACTCAGTTGATCAATATTTCCGACCTCTATAATTTCTAGTTCCTTTCAACGAGATATTTCCTTTCGACCCCATCGACTTACAAGATATTACGTCCTTCAAACTCGAAATGCCGAACAACTTCCAGGAGAATTTTCGGCAATGTTAGCAAACGAAATGCCTATTGAAAATACATGAAAATGCGACATTCTATTGCCGTGTCCCTTTCGAGGCGGCGCCTTTATTGCTTCCTTTTATTAGCCGTTCGGTTTCCTTGTAACTGCTTGCAAAACACGGTTCACATAGATTGCTCGTCCCCTCCTCCGCTGAACCCCTCTTCGCTCCGTAGATCGCCCTGTTGATTGGTGGAGACTCACTGGCCCCGCATAACTTATTGACAACCGACAACTCCAGATATAATACTAGAGCGCCTCGTGCTCTATGCTGTATACTCTATTCTCCGCGCTCTGAGCGAACACTACAAGGTGGTTCGTGTCCGGCTTTCTTTGTCGATACGTAGTTAGGAACAGGGCGGGGGGTTTATCAGGTCTCTCCGTGTTATCGTGTCATCAACTCTCACGTGAGTATAAGATTTTCCGGAAATAATTTCAGTTTGAAGGCGCGCTTTTGAGTGCAGGAGATATTTGGCGCATTCTCGATACGGAAAGTGTCGTTACTTTATCTCGTGCGATGTTAGATACTCGTACAATGTGTAACCTAGATCACCCTGTGCTGTAGCTATTGAATTATTTATTCAGATACGATAAGGTTTCTCAGTCTCTTCCTCAGAGAGTTCGCCCGGCAAACCTGCAGATTTAGATAAACATGTATCCCGGGTCAAACATGGCTGTGCAAATAATAAATATCATTTGGCGGAGTACGTCTGCCGCGAGTCGCATATTACAGGAAAGAATGTTTTATTGCGCCATAACCGACGACCGTTTCTAGCATTTCAATCAATGCCATAAAGAGCGCACCTTACAATATATACCACGAGTATAAAATAGTTCAGATAGAGCGCTTTAATCGTTCTAGAGGTAAGCTTTAAAGCTCTTACTCGAGCACTCAACCTTTTTTCTACCGAGCAACCCTGACGAGAGTTTTTCCACTTAGGCAGGTAGTTATTAAAATATTGAATAATAGGTACGATTGAGAGAAGTAAGATAAATATTTTTTTAAATTAAATAAGAAATATTTTTTCAAACGAGATGAGAAATGCTAAGGAAGTGACGTCCCCCTAGTCTATGGGAAGTAAGGTGATCCTGTCCCGGAAGAACCGCACTGAAACCAGCAAATTACTTACTAATATTTAATACAGAATGATAAATAATTTTACAAAGATATTTAAATACAAATGAATAAATAAATGAAACAACCACCAGCAAGATTATTTTACTGTTTCAGGGCAATAAAAACATGATAATTTTTTAAAATATTTAAGTTTTGAAAACGATAATTATTTCCACTATAAGTAACATTGAAATCTATTTAAACAATAGATATAGTTGTTAAATAAATTTAAAAAAAAACCGTTTTTAGAGTGTGTTTTTAATATTTATAATAATATGTATATCTAACACACATAACTTTATTATAAATATAATTGGCTCATACATGTCTATAAAGCAATACAGTTTTTGAAAATTATATGAACCAATAGTTGTGAATACTGATTTCGCATGAATTTCATACTAACCTTATATTTATTTGATGTAACGTAATTGTTGTCTAAAAACAGTAAATAAATCTAAAACTGAATAAAAGATAAAGCATAAATAAAATATTGGTGTTGTACGTACATTTTGATTTGAGAGTTATTAAAGATATAATTTTTAAGTTTGATGTAAAATGAGTTTGATTGTTTCTGCTAACTTTTACCACTGTCGATTGTACACATAGAAGAGATGGGTGCATATCGGTTTGACATCCTCGCATAGTAACCGTTACTTTACTGAGTACAATGACAATAACAGTAAGAGTTAGAGTAAGAGCAGAGAGATAGTGAAGAGAAGAGAAGAGAGAAGAAGAGCTGGTTAAATATGATTTGTGTTGGTGGCGCGCACAGTGCAGATGAAGGTTTCGACGGGACGTACCACACGAACGTTGTGGTCAAACACAACGGCAGTTGCTTGTACGTTCCTCCTGGTATCTTCAAGAGCACATGCAAGATAGACATCACTTGGTTCCCCTTTGATGATCAACACTGTGACATGAAGTTCGGTAGCTGGACCTATGATGGCAATCAGGTACATCATGATAAGATTTTGAGAGGAAGAATACAGATCAGATAAGAGCATTTTATATCCAGTACACATGCGACACACATTTTACGAAACAGATTCTGACGTGATCGCTTCATACTACAAGTATACCTAACTACAATACATATATAACATTTCATTAACTCACATACGATTATTGGACTTCACGTAAGAATTTGTTCGAGTGTATATTATATAAATATATTTCCATAAAATCTTCTTATTTTGTACACATTTAGCCTCTTTGCAATATTCTAAGCACTTTCCTGTTTATATTCACGTCTTTGTACCAAAGTTTGCTTCCGTCTTATCGACACTCAATCATCTTTTTGACATCAAAGCTCCTTTGTATTGTATTCACATTATTATTGTGGTTTTTAGTTTCAACAATAACCGTTATTAGGAAGACTGAAACTTTATCGGTTTCGACATGAAAAGGCTGTAATTATTTTTTTAAACGCTCTTAAAGCTTCTGTACCTAACTATAGTGGGTAGTTTAATGAATTTGGAGTAACATAGGCATTCCAAAGCGCACGAAATATGTCTACCCCTCTGTCAATACTGAGAAAGCCGTTTAGCCGTGAAGTGTCGGTTTGCACTCAAATTCGAGAGTTATGAAAATTTTTTAAGGTATTAAATTTACCCCAATATCGGATAGAGACATTTCGAATAGAAATTTAACGGAAATAGATTTTAAAGTTTCAATATTACATCCTAGTTCTGTAACAGTTTCCAACTAGAGATATTGCTTTGCAGAATTATTTACAGTTACTACTTACTTTTTTGCATTTGGTAATATCCTATTTTGAACAAAAACATAATCTTAAGTTTTTTTTAAATGCTTTGCTTTATTGGTATTAACTTGAGGTTACACATACTCGTATAATAAGATTATTAATCACATACACACTATCATACACGTACACTCATGTTAACCATAGAAATGGATAGTACTGTACTATTGATGTGAAGTCTTCAATGCCAGGGAACCATGTGATAATTGATTCGATCCGTCATACGAGATAGAACGAATTGAGGTGTACTATTTTGCATGGGGCAATTATTTATTATGTCCCATTTTATTGCAATGGTATTTTACTTAATTTAGTATGAATATTTCAGTTCTGTCATGTGTCATAAGAAAACTCTGTATTTCGCTATTATTTATCATCTGTAATTTGTGTGATTTATTCCTATTTTTAATAAAAACTGCAATAGATAATACATTCATATTATTTTATTGCTTCAAATAGATTTAATTAATAGCGGTACATTCTCCCAATAGCTACGTATATAAAAAATGAAAAAAAAAACAGATTATGAATAATGCATTGAATTTGTCAAACTAGTTAATTTTATTTATTTGTTATAAATATTGTGCATGATAGGAAAAGAGTAAAATTATGAAAACAAAATTGTGAAACTGTACAAGGATTTGGTTACAAGGTAAGGATATATTAAGATCGTTAAATGAAACATAACAAACAGAATATAACTTATATGGAATGTTAAATCGAATAAATTTCATTGAAAAGTGTAACAATTTCCCATCTGTATTATGTGTTTATTTTGTTAATCAGATTTCCCCAATTGAATTTTGGAGAGGTACATTACTCTTGGAGCATTTTTTGCTACACGTATTTTGGCAACGATCCACATACTATACACCTATTCTAAAAGTGAAAAGGAATGTCTGATGTAAACATCTATTGGCAGTTTTTTCGAGTCTGACAAGACTATTCATTACCCGGAAGTAAGAAGACTTTGCTCTTTTTCCTTTGCCGTACCGGAAATTAGTTCATTCTATTGAGGTTTTCGGACGGACGCCATATTTCAATTTTCTGTTCAAAATAATCACATTTTACAGTCGTCCTTTATTGTTTTACTTTTATTTATAAATTCGTATTTCTTGTTGTTTCTTAGTAAACTGTTATGTGTGAAGGTCGTGGATAATAGCTCTCTAATGCACGGTTTCTTAGGGCTAAGTTGCTTTCAGCCAAAACATAATATTTTGTACATATCAGATTTGATACTTTAAATTGCCTACGCAAATGCCAGTTAACATAGGAACAGATGTTTAGTTTATATTATAAACTATCATGTCACGCTCTGTAGTAGGAGCAGGTAGACACTTGTATAGTGATCCATGTTCCATATTGTATCTCTTCTCCTAGTGTAGATAAAACTAATGCGAAAGCAAACTTAATTACTACTTTGTAGGTAGAGCTTACGAGAAGCATACTGAGTGGAAAAGTTTCTCAGCGAATCGCTTTAGAAGAGGAGAGTATGTTCTCACGACGGGAACCGGGGCTTGTATGGGGTAAATAAGATTACATGTCCATTTGAGTGTCGAAAATGTACTCAACTTGGAGTGTTTGAAATGCTTAAAAATACGTTGAAAAGGCTACTTATTTAACAAGTTTAATGCATATTAACAGGATCAACAAAATTAAACATTTTCCTGCATTAGTATTTCCATAAATAAATACTAGTGATAAGAGCATAGTCGTATACGTGTAAATATAATTTATGGATAACCAAGTCAATCATCTTCAACAAAACAAATTAAAGCAACCATTTAAGAATCTTGATATGTCATGTCAATCACTCTAGCGTAACCGACATTAGCATATGAGTATACTCGTATTATTTGTTTTTTTTTTACACGAGTTTGGCATTATTACAGAATAACGGTTTGCGAAGTAACGAGGAGCGAGTAATGCAGTAGTTTTGAAGAGAGACAAAAGAAAACGAAGTAGAAAATAATTCTAAACTCATCCTCTAGCGATTTATATTCTGCCAATTATTGTTCAATGTTTGTCACTTCAATGTACCGCGTTAAACTCGGTAGAAAAGCATCCGTTGGGACTTAGTTGAGTGTATATTTTGTTTAAAAATATATCTTGGTAAATTAACTTTATTTCTCAGATTGATAACACGTGCACATTAACATGGTAAAAACGATACAAAAAGGCGATATCGAAAACAAAGGTTCTATGAATATTTTATCCTTCGTTTCAAACAGGCAGTCATGAAGATTGAATGCTGAGCCTCCACATTTCGATAATAGTGTGTCTATACTCATTGTTCCATATTTGCTTCCAGTAGGAGGCTTATCATAAATTCCATTACCGAACCCCATATCATGGAGAGAACACAGGTAAGGATCTCAACCTTAAGTGTCCTGGCTGCCATGTTTAGAATTTACCAACCCTCGGAATATTAATGGCGATTAAATGCGTTCCGTGTTCCCCTTTATAACTTTTCAGCGAGGGACCCGACCTCACACTCGCACACCTACTTAGCCATTCTAATTGATGAAAAAAAAACAGTGTAACATTGTAGAAAATCATATTTATTTAATTGAAGTAGTTGTATTTATTAGATTTGCATGCTATTTGACATTAGAGAGTTTTCTCAATGACACATTGTACAAAATACATACAATAAAGTATACATAGCAAAACATTTGGGAAATATCCAATTTATTGACCTGATATTGAAGCATGTTCACTTTTATTACTTCTCATTAATGATTAACATAATGATGATGAATGATGATTTTTTTATAATTTGATGGAATGAATGAGCTTGAACCACTATTACAATTGCTAAGCATGTTTTTTTTAAATTCGTCGAAATTTTACCGTATGAATTAAATTTATAATATTTAATTTAAGTATCATCTCTATATTTTCTATACTTCTTTCCATAATATATTTAGAATTTTCGATTTTTTAATTTAATTTTAACGAGCTTCATACAAGTGCATATAAACTAATTATTTTACGTAAACTATGTCTTGAGGATACAACAAAGTTCTTTAACAATGTAATGTGATGCAGCTGGATTTGGTGCTCAACTCGGACGAAGGGGGAGATCTCTCCGACTTCATCACAAATGGAGAGTGGTATCTTATAGGTAAGTTCATGATTTTTCTCGAATTTGACTTCATACTAGCAGATCTTAGTACGGTGATCACTTAAGTGTATCGAACCATAAACTAAGCTAAAGCTTAATCGAAATCGAGAAAACTTTTTGATCACAATTCAAAAAATTTCTGGTATAAAAATACCACAAAATTTTTGAATTGTGATCAAAAAGTTTTCTCGATTTCGAATACCAACATATTAAAAGACCTAAAAAGGTTAGGCCTTTAAACCATATGTCATCTTCAGCTCTACATCCCGGTGTGAATTTCGCCAGTTTTCAAGAAACGGTGACATCTTCTCATATTGACACAAGTTACTATTAAAAGTCATTAGATTAAGTCACTTTAGGCTAAATCTTAAAAAATCTTTTGATTATTTAGATTGATAGACAATATTTTCAGCGTGTAACAGTAGGAGGAGAGAATTCATTATAAGTGACGTACAATACTAAACAGTAGTATTGGCTCAGGGCGATACAATATACAATCAGGGCGATGAATATACATTTTTAAATGTATTTTTTGCTGATTTGATTTTTTTCGTATGTATATTTCAACGCACATATTTTAAAAATCTGAATCAAAAAATATATCTTTACTATTTCTAATTTGTTAATTTAGTAAAGATGCGTAATAAAGTAAAATGGATATAAAATTTATGTTTATAAGAAAATAAGGTCAATATCAAATGTTTTTTTTGCAAGAAATGCATATAACTCCTAGAAGGTGTTTATATAATGTTTGAATATCTCTAACGACTAAATAGTCAAATACACCGAAAAAAAACTCGTTCCTAGAAACACTGTATATTTATTAATGTATTTACCGTCCATTTGCAGTTCAGAGGGAATATATATATATTTAAAAAATGCAACTATATATTTTGTTCGTTTCCGCGGGGTTCCTACAGCGTTTTAGTCAAGTGTCCTAACCACTCGACAACGAGGGCAATAATATCTTTTTCATTCTTTTTTCTTGTGTTTTGCTATATGTAACTTTCGGTATGCGGCAATTGGTTGCTAAAATAATTTTTACTGAGAATTTGTACAGAATAATATAATATAATGTTTCATATTACGTATTTGTCGCAAAATCCTTCTCTTTATGTCCTTTATTAGAAGCTTTTCTAGATGTTTTCATAACGGGCGCCGTTGGGTGCGGTCGGAGTGCGCCGCTAAAAGGTTCACAAAAGATATGGTAGGGGATTATGTGTACCGAGTGTACGCACAAATGTTTAAAGGTCGGTTAACACATAACGAACCCTAGAAGTCACTACTTTATAGATTCCAATTATACCGCCTCTCCCACGGCTGGTCCTACCCAGTACTGCGGGAACATAAATCATCTGAATAAATTAATCCTTCCTACGGAAATAACCTCTCGTAACGATTAAACAAAGTAAACAGAATAAAAATCACATTCTCTATGATTGCAATTTATTGCTATTTCTCGTCATTCTTTTGCTCTCTAGCAGTCGAAGGCCATTCGTAAGAGCTGATTATTTCTTCGGCCTCGTGGTTAGGACATTTAACTGGGCTGGAGAAGCGCTCGATGTCGCGGGTTTGAATCTCGTCGGAGAGAAAAAAATACTTAAAAATGCATATTTTGATTTAGATTTTTTAAAAATGTTTATGTCAAAATATATTACAAAAAATTAAAATAGAGAGAACGTCTCCACCACATCCCGAAACCAAAAAGAGATAAGTTCTCTATGTTGATTT